>JAYKAV010000744.1:607975-619347 GCA_035582835.1 Phoebastria nigripes
AAAAAAAAAAAAAAAAAAAAAAAAAAAAAAAAAAAAAAAAAAAAAAAAAAAAAAAAAGACAGCAGTTAATGGAGTTGCTAAGTAGACAGTTAGACAAAGAGAATTCACATTCATTCATTCATGTCATAATGGTTATATTCGATAGTTAGTTTCAAACTAAAACCAAAATAAAGCAGTTTTAGGACTAGGACATTCACAGGCTCATTTTTTGCTTGTTTAAAACAGTAGAGGAAGGAGTGTCAGCATCCTTCTGCTGTACTGGCTACCTGTTCCGTAGACAGCAATAGGTAACAGCCTCTGGAGGGGCACTGCTGTCCAGTCTGGAGCAGAAGACAGGGAAGAAATGAAACCTGCATTATAATCTGAGCTAACGTACTCGGCGATATATTGTGGGAATGAGATTGCTCACCTGGAGTTTGGGATTCTGCTCCCTGTAAAGCAGAGCAGGTACARGGGCTGGGCTCTCCCACAACTCCATGGGGATACCCCACTTCTGGCCATCCTAGAGCATGCGCGTGTGCCTCTTGCCTGTTTCAAATACTTTTATTTCATTACAGTGTGAAAAATATTCAAGAAGTATAAGCTCAGATCTTCATATGCCATAAGGTTTTATGAGTCAGCCAGCCGCAATACAGCACAACCTCCTCTCAAAAGTACTGACTTGTAACAAAACGCTAAGCCTAGAAATCAGGATACAAAATTTTAGAGGGTGCTTGTGCAGTGGTGATGCACTATAACCTAATCAAATGTCAGTAGCTCATTAATCAAATAGATTTTCTGGGGTGGGAGGTAACGTTAGGAGGTGTATTATACAGCTAACCTCTTTCCTAGCGCTGTGCAGTATGTGCTGTTCAAAGCTCTGACAATCATAGCTGCACTGTTGCAGCTGGACTCGGTGCTGTACTTAATTACATCTAATAGCATGTCATCCAGAGCTGACGCTTTGTTTATCAGTGTAGCATCACAATTAGCACCCACATTTATAAGTGCTTTTCAGCATAATTTGATCTCCATTCTATCACGTATAGATGAGCCATCAGGTAATGATACAGTTAAGTAGCATTGATCAAAGCTGTATGCCAACTCAAGTCCACATCAAATCTTTCAGATAATAGGGACTTATGATCAACATCCGTCTTCTTTCTTGACAGTTTGAATACTGATCTGTCTTCCAGTGCAATTGGGCTACGGTGGCATTTGAAAAATATGTATGAAAGTCACTATAATTCTGCTAAAAGAAGGAAAATGATATATGGGTTTATTTTCAAACATGCCCATGTGTGAATTAGGTGAGCAGAAATATTATATATGTACAGGTTGTGTACAAACATTCATCCACAACTGCCATGCACATCTCTTGTTGGTGTCCACAATTAAGGGCCTCTATGGATTGCTTATACAGATTGTCACCGTTAGTGCACCTAGCCCTGATTTCATAATATGAAGCCCTATTTTAATTTATCTGAAACAAGTATATTAATCTGAAGGATGCCAGCCCTGTATGCAACTTTCAAAACCATTATTCTGATAAGTAATTTTCTTCACATAATGGCAAACTCTCAATGTGTGATGACTAGTCAATGAGACTGATGTGCACTGAAGTCCTTGTTCACAGATTTATCTTGCTTACTAGATAGAAACATGGAAGTGGTATATGTTAGTGAGATATTACAGAATTAACACTTTAATCATTGCAATTAGTTATAAATCTCTTGTATTGTCACCTTTCCTAGGCATTTCCAATTAGAGTGCAGAATAAATCTGTGCCTGGGGACTCTGGGTATCCCAAAGCAATACAGGAGTATTGTCAACAAACCAGCCAGGCTCACTAGAAACAGTTTAGCTCTGTTTGAAACTCTGTTTTATGAAAGACAAGGTCACCCAGTCACTACTCCCTCTTTTGAATCCTGGATGTAAATTACCTGACAGGAGAAAAAACAATGTTTCTTTTGTCCATTAAAAAAGTACCGAGCAAAAAGATCAAGGCTTGTCTTACTCCCGGGCAAACAGCTCAGCTTTCAGCTGTAACCTTAATTCCTTGTTGGATCTGATTCTATCTTTTGGGAACGTTTGGTGATGTCTAAGCTAAGAAACCTTCCATTTCAACAAAGCGGGTAGGCCAGTGACCCTCTATTTGATTTCACAAACATAAAGCGTTACTTCAAAGTTGCGATTTTATAAAACAAGGCCCTAATCTTCCACTGCAGATCAGCTTGGTTAGTTGCTGCAACGAGGAGGGATCAAATGTTTACACAGATACTGCCCAATTTAATTTTGAAAGCTGAGGCCAGTCTCACTATAACTAAGGAATATTCTGCTTATGCTATAGGTCTTAAGATCAGCCCCATTCTATAGGTGCACCATCTGAAAGATGCTGAGCAGATACCCATCAGTGGAAACCAAATCTGCTATTCATATACAAAAATGACTCTTAAGGACCGAAGTCCAGATAAAGCAAGATGGTGAGACACTTTTAAGTATCACATCCAGCTTCCTTTAGAGCCATCTGGAAACCTCCTTATTTTCTTCAGCACTGTGGTATCAGGCCCTGCATCCTGGCAAGTAACAGGCATGATATTGCAAGGCGCCAGGTACCTTGAATTTTTATTTGGCCTGGAGTTTAAAGGGCTCAGTATCTCACGATGCCATCAAAGTCAAATTGAAAGCGTCCTCTTCCCATCCTCTTTTCTTTCTGCACTGTATTCTGCTGAGTTGCTGAAGTGGGCTTGCAAGCAAATGAAAAGAATTTGATTTCCTCACTACTCGTGGGCTCTCAACCATGTCCCTCATAAATAAATGATTTTTTTTGGTCACTGAATCTTATATTTTGCCCTCAAAGAAATTTGGCATAATATCCAATGAAAAGAATAATTGACTAGCACTTGGTATAACTATTGACTATAACTCAGACACCACACCACTGCACACAGTATAAATACCAGGGGCCTAATGTTCTGTAAATTAATTGAAGTGGAAAGTCCATATTCACAATTCATCCTGATGAACTCAAGGAAAAAACCAAAGAGGGTAAATACTAATTCTAAGATAGGGTTTTTTTAGTATTGAGTAGTGAATTTTATATTGTTCCAGTAGTTAAACCTCTGCCTCACAGGATTCAGCTTTATATCCATCAACTGTCCACAGCATTATTAATCATTTGATATTTATATAGTTATTATCGTACCATAATCCCTACACACACTTATGCTGCTGTAAGCCAAAGCAACGCTACTCAAGCTGCCCCAGAGCAAATCCAGTGTCTGTGGAAGCATTCAGAGAATCATCCTTGAGACATAAAGATATCACTTTGTCTGGCACAAAAATGTTGCCAACTTTAGGGTGAATGTGGCTACTGTTCAACAAGGCACAGCAACACAACCCAGCAATGTGGAACAGGAAACGAATAAAAAAAGACCACGTCTAATTGATATTTAGATATGGTAGGATGTAATTACTCATGCTGGAATTCACTCAAAGCATCAGCACTCTGAATGCTCTCTTATTAAAAAAAAGAAAAAAAAAAAAAAAAAAGTACAATCAGTTCTTTACCGTCCACCAACAGAGAAGAATTCAGTTTGGCAGCTGATGGTTAAAAAATTGGTTTAATACATATTTCTATGTTTTCATGTCATTGTTATGTTTGTTAAGTTATATTACCTCAAAACTACCTCTGAACAAAGAAAGTGGTAGCTCAAGTAAACAGAAGTTTAGCAGCACTTCACAAGTTTAAAGTTCATTGTAAATGTTGCCTGCTTGTGCTAATTTTCACAGCACTCCTGAGGGAAGATTAAATAGCAGAACCACTTTACAAATGGTAAACAGGCAACAGAAAGTTGTTAGGCAACTCACATTTAGAGCTAATAGCAAAGCTAGAGTAGACATGGTATTGTTTGGTCCACATTTCAAATCATGACAGCATGTCTAATACAAACATGTCTTCGTGTGATCTGTGCAAATCTGGCCAGGAAATGAATCTGAAAAAAGAAGGAAGTCGGGTAATAATTTATTTCTAAAGAACGCTGTCATTCATCTGAAAACCACCAGTAGACACCATCTTTCCAAATTGCATAGGTACGATCATGTTGAGGGATCCCACCTCTGATTTGAATAGGGTTGGAATCTGGGTCCAAGAAACTTAAAAATTAAGAGTTGCTAACCTAAATTCTTAATGACAACAGAGCAAACAGGTTGACACTGAATTAAAATTCATGTTATCCAACAAAGAAAAAAGTGAAAATTACAATTACTGTCAATGAAAATATCTCAAATCTACCTCTGACTCATGTATGTGTGGGTAACAGGTGGAGGAAATAAATATATCCAGGAAATTTTAACATTTGTAGAAAAAAACCCAGCATCTTTGTTACTGTCTCTCTTTAAACATCCCATTAAATAGGTGATCTCCAGTGGATCAGCTCAGCGCTCTCTCCCATTCATGCGCTGTGCTACCATTTAAACTCAATCCCTTGATGGACACTAACTCTCATGGACGCTTTCATCTGCACTGACTGTGAAGACTTTTCATGTTGTATTTAGTAGTAACTGTCATAATTGTGTATTGACAGTATTGCCAATTGTGAAGGGTTTTCACAGTTTGTGGTTTGTTGGGTTTTTTTCCTCCCCTAAATCATCAGATTCTGGAATCCTGTGAATAGTTTTAATACTCAGTTAATTTTAAAAGCTGTGAAAAAKAGCTAAGAATGTGATCCTAGAAAACTCAAGCAAATAAACTTCTTAACTTCTGCTAACTTCTTAACAATATTTTTTTTTTTTTTTAAACTAGTATTTTTTTTGTGTCTGTCTTTTGAGATCCTAGGGTTGGTAATACTGTCCTTAATTTCACTTTTTGTAAATATGAAATGGCAACTTTTACATACACRCATACCTCGGAACACATGTTCATGAAAACAGAGCCTGAGGTGGCCTGACATTCTAGCACAATCCCAGTCTGAAAATCCTGAAAATCAGACTTCCAAGACATAAGATTCTCCGTTTGCTAATTTAAACGTCACATCTGCAAGCATTACTAATGCAATCCCTTGCATTACCTTAGGTGATTGTGACATTTGACATTTTTTTAATCCAATTTGTTAGGCTGAGGCTCTTCTGGAAAGCTTCCTTCTCCTTGTTACAAAACAACGATTAAAAGTTATATTTGAATCTCAAGTGTGGATAGAGGACATTCATGCTTTCTCATTTCATCACCTAGTTATTCTGAGCTGGTTTAAATCCAGCACTGACAAAGCTGGCAGTTATCAAAGTTTCAGTGTCCTGACCACCACAACAGGCAACTAAATGTAAATAAACTTTTCTGCACCTAATTGTCAACCATTGGGAGACTTCAAACTCAGAGGTCCTTGGGTGAAATGTGACCCACAGGCACAAAATTATCACATTGCCTCATATATAGCTCTATAATGGATGTAGTACTACATATACAGGACTTAGATGCTGAACAGAGGAGTGCAGAGCTGCTGCAAACACCACTCTGACTTGAAACATGGTAGAAATAAGCTCAGCAAAAATGTTTCAGACAATTGAAAACAAAACGTTGACTGTATAAATTTGGCTGGGTATACTTGATGAAGATGAGTGTAATAAAAGCCCAGCTGCTTAGCACTTTAGACTTCCAAGTTGCACTACTTATGCGTAAGATGATTTTGCTTCCAAATTTAATGTTGCTGGTTGGAGATTTATAGGTAGACTGGACATATACACTATGTCATATTTTAGGACAAAAGAATAACAAAAGGTAAAAAAAAAATTAAATCTGAAAACCAGCCTCAATACTGCAAAGAGCTTGTAAGACAGCCTCTTCCTCTGCAATGGTTAATATTAATGTTGACATCATTCATTTTTACTGATTTCAGTGATGAAAAAGTCCAGTCCTGCATTACTTAGCCTCTTCTTTGCCTTAAACAAGATAACTAGACAATGCCAGAACAGACCTTCCCCTTTTTAACATCTTTTTTTCCAAACTTTCATTAAGAGTCTTAGCAATTTTTCTAAGGCAAAATGGAATGAAACAGCATAAATACGATTTAATTAATACTGTCAGATTATAATATCTCCATCCCCTCTTTAGAACTATGGCCAGTGGCAGCAGTTTCAATTTCTAAAAATAATTTCTAATCAATAATTGTATTTCACCACAATGACAATGAGTAACAAACACAGCCCTGATAATATTTAACAGCAAAATCTTTCACAAGGTATCATATCTGCATAAACAATTGTGCAACATTCCTCTATCATATATATTTCCTCATGTTTGGAGCATATGGTTCTGTTTTAAGACCCTATACTGGTTGACTATAGAAGTTAACAAAAATACTCCAGGAGAGGATGTCAAATGTTGCTCTGGGAAGTTATTACAAGGCCCTATTAATGTGGATTGCAGAGTTTATGTAGGTTGCAGGGCCCTGTTTTAAGACAAATCATTGTTAGAAGATGATTGACTTAATTTTTTTGAGGTTGATATTTTTCATGCTTTATACTGTATTAGTTTATGGGCTAAAACAAACTGCACGGCTTATGAAGAAAAGGACAAAACTTTTTGTTTCTGCTGTCTACTAGAACTTCTAAAGTTGGTCGCTCTCCTTGATAAGCTTGCTATCCTACTGCCCTGACACCTTAAAATAAGCCTGCCCCGCAAGTGCAAATCGATATGTATTTGCAAGGAAGAAGGTGACAAAACAGTCATGCTTTTCTCTATAAACCATTTCACTTCCTTTTTAATGGCACTCAGAGGAGCAGATGGGCTGAAGATCACAAAAGCAGGGCCATCACTTCCCTCCTTAGCCAGCTCAGGAGTGGCATTCAAGCATTCCAGGTGCGATTCGTAGTAACTTTTACACTCGGTAATCAATATGAAACATCAGTAATGTTTGACTCACCATTAAAACTGTTATTTTTGTTACACTGCTGAAAGAAGATGAGGCTGATGGGAATCTGCACCATCCCAATGGCTCCAAGGACACCTGGTCCCTACACCTCTCCTTAGCACTCTGAGCCACCCAGCACCCTGCACAAAGTAAAAACTCCTAATGCATAACATCAACCTCTTAAGAACAGTGCATTGTTCTCAGAAAGAAGGCAAAAGACATGAAAGATGTTACCAAAGCTTTTGTTGTTTACACCTGCATGGAATGTTCTTAGTGAAAACTTAGATAAGCCAAGTAACCCTAAGAAGGAAACATTTTCCATCATAAAAAAATATACCCCACCAGTGGCTCCCAGCCAGCCCAGTCTGTGAGAAGAAAAGGAGGACACGAGCTCCTCTTGAGCAGCACAGTCAAAGCCAGGTAGCAATCATTTTGCCTGCACAAAAATCATTCCATTGGAGTCTACCCAGTGCAAAACCAGCGTTATTGCCTAGGTACTGGCCAATAGCAGGCCAATGCTACTGTTCCTGGGTATACTTATGGATATTATTTTTGTGAGTTACTTTCATTTCTGCAAAGGCTTTGAGGCTAATCACAGAAGTAAAATAAGCGGTATATAGTCAAAGCCAAGCAAGACTGATTTTAAAGTAGTACCAAATATGGAAAGTTGCAAAAATTACAATTGTAAAAGCTTGGGTTATATTTCTGTTTCATAATAAGAATAAAAATAATCTAATAGTTGTCTGGAAAAAGGAAGTTTTATTTCCTGTTTTCAGTCCTAAGAACACCTACATGGAATAATACCATATTCGTAGCTATTTTTACTCTACCGCTATTATCTGTAAGCTGACATGGAAGTCAATACACAATACAGTCTAGTGCAGTGAATGGACTTATTATGAGACTGTAAGAATTTGTGTCTCCTTTGCAATCCTCGCATTCAGTATTGGCCATTATGGGTTTGCAATAGAAGGAGATGACCCAGCAGTCTGCACAGCCCGTATAGTACATCACATTGTCTCACTGGGACTTGGTGAGTTTGCACATCTAAGCTGTTCACAGTTTATGTATACAACAGAGCTAAAATGGAGTGTAAATACCTTAATGTCTTCCTTGCGCATGTCATTCCTGAGCATTAGCTCTCCATCTGTAGAACATTGTCCACGCTGCTACAGATACATCTATTCAAATGTGTCTTAATTTTTAGCTGACTGTGGCTTTTTGACATGTCACATCAAATAGTCAATAATGATGTATTTTTTGGCATTCCTAAAACTGCTTCCCATGTCTCTCAATTACTTGCCCCCAGCAGAATGGCTGCAGTTGTTAGTTTGTGCTTCACTGTGTCATTTGTGTTATTCTAGTTCCATGTGAAGTATGACTTCCTGCCATTTATTTGTTAATGGCGACTAGCTGCCTTTTCCCCCCTCCGAGGCTTTTTTTCCCCCAAAATGTACTAAATTATTTGCTGGCCAGAAGCATAATGATTCTTCATTGTCAGTGCATTCCTCAGTTTCTTTAGGTTCTGTTCACATCCAGCAATATAGGTACTGGAATTACCTAGCAACAATTAAACTTCTAGGGTGTAATTAAGAGGTATTTTCAAAGTACCAAATCCAAACAGCATATAATATATTATCCGACATGGACAAAAAATACAACCTAGAAAAATGCCTTGGGACTTATGGGGTTTTTTTTGGTTTTGGGTTTTTTTTTTTTGGTGATCGTCTTAGATTATAGTCTTTAATTCTGAAATACAATTCCATATTAGCATATGCACAGTAATGATGCAAACAGTGTTGGCAGGGTTTTTTAATTTGATTTTGTGAAGAAGAATGAATGTTTAATTTAATCTGCTTGGAATCAGCCAAAGCTAAAGCCCACTGAAATCCACTCTGTGTTATTTCCATTTGCCAGAAGAAAATCACAATTTTGTAGATTTGTTTACTCAACATCCATTAAATACTAGTTACTGAAAAAGTCTTTTGTGCACTTCTGGGCATCACAGATTGCTAACCTGGAGTTTGCTGAACTGCTGGTGAGGGATTGAGAGGATTGTAAACCTCTAGCAAGGAATGAAAAAAAACCCCACAACACCCAAACAGAAAAAAAAAAGCTGAAGTCAGAATAAACGGCAGTCAGAGCACAGAGGCAACAGAAGAGTGTGTACCCTATACCATGGTCTGGCCTACTTCATTATTCCTTTTACTGTTTTGTAATGCTGTTTTTGTACTGTATGCTCTCCTTCCAAAATGTGCAATTAGAGGATGCTCTGGCACTGTTTGCATATATTTTAGGTGGGACTTTAGTATCCTAATATTTCCTGGTCTGTTCAAACAACAAAGTGTGCCCAGACCTCTCGGTGTTCAGCCTCAAATCCCCCGACCAGCCAGCCTTCCCCTCCATACCCTGCTTGGGAAAGTGACACCTTTAATAATTCAAATCACAAATGGGTTGGACAAGATGAATTTGGGATGTGGTGAACCAAGTCTACAGCTAAACAGCAAGAACCGGTATGAAAACAGCATGAAAATCATGTTAAACATGTAGTTCTGCATTAAACAGTGCCAGGGACTATTACTGGGAAATTGGTAAATTCTGTGTTGGTAAACTGTTCTCATGACCTGCCTTGCTCTTGGCCATACCAGCCAGCACTCCCCCAGGCCAGCCCTAAGGACACTTAAGGAGTTTGACCATTCCCAGCAGGCAGTTTGTGCCCAGCCACATTGTTTTGTAGGGTAAGACAGTTTACATGGGCAGGGTACATCACGCCTGTTGATCTCTTTACCAGCAAACGGACCTGTAATATCCTAATCTAGATGTAGCTTTACAGCCCCAGCATCCCCTAATGCACCGTAGGGGTATCTGCCCTAAGACCTACGCCAAACAGATTCACTGTTATCCAGTATGTCACCATACTAGGATTTGGAAACAGAGGAAAGTCCCAATTGTGATCCATCTCTGACCAAAAGAGCCTTTTAAGTAAGTGGAATAGCAGCCAGCAGTTTAATTATATGTCAAATGCTATTATATTTTTATCTTAAATACACAGGCACAATATTGTGTTAGATGTGTAAAGTACTAACTCCACATTATGTTGTCGAGGAAGAATTGCTCAGCATTCAGATGGCAAAGTATTTAACACAATATTAAAGTTAAAAGGTTAATGATGAGAAGTGTGAGAGAAAGTGCTATAAACAGATTGATAGAGAACTGTTTAGAATAATTTGTATTAAGTGTAGCATCCATATGGATATTTGCTTTAATACCATTGCAGGCAATATTCTCTTCTCATACTTTTTAAGCTAAAAATATTCTACTTCTGTCTGGTCTGTCTATTTCAGACTAGATAGTAGGAAAAACATTCAAGTACGTTTTCTTTATTACTGTGACAACTTTGAGAGGGACTCCATGGTTTGACATTTCAGTCATAGGCTTGCCAAGCTGATGAAGAGGGCTTTGAACTAGAGACACCAGGGGAGGGGAACCTCAATCCATCCTGCTCCTACCAGTTTGATGCCAGTGCTGGCAATAGATGCCCAGAGCCTGAAGAAGGATCACAGGTCAGCAGGAGAGTGCCTGAAGAGCAGCACAAAGGAACCCCAGCCAGTAAGACAGCTTCATCAGGGGCCCAGCTTAAATGCCTCTATGCAAACACACGTAGCATGGGGAATAAACAAGAGGAGTTAGAGACGTGCGCACACCTGCAGGGCTACAATCTTATTGGCATCATGGAGACATGGTGGGATGGCTCCTGTGATTGAAGTGTTGGGATGGAGGGATACAGGCTCTTTAGGAAGGACAGGCAGGGGAGACCAGGAGGGGGTGTGGCCCTCTATGTCAATGACCAGCTGGAGCGCATGGAGCTCCACCTGGGGATGGATGAGGAGCCGACCAAGAGCTTATGGGTCAGGATTAAAGGGAGGGCAGGGACAGGTGACATTATGGTGGGGGTCTGCTACAGGCCACCCAACCAGGAAGACCAAGTGGATGAGGCCCTCTATAGACAGATAGGAGCAGCCTCACGTTCACAAGCCCTGGTCCTCATGGGGGACTTCAACCACCCCGATATCTGTTGGAGGGTCAACACAGCAGGGCATAAGCAATCCAGGAGGTTCCTGGAATGCATCAATGATAACTTCCTTCTCCAAGTGATAGAGGAGCCAATGAGGAGAGGTGCTATGCTGGACCTTGTTCTCACCAACAAGGAGGGGCTGGTGGAGAATGTGAAACTCAAGGGCAGCCTGGGCTGCAGTGACCATGAAATGGTGGAGTTCAAGATCCTTAGGGCACTGAGGAGGGCGCGCAGCAAGCTCACTACCCTGGACTTCAGGAGAGCAGACTTTGGCCTCCTCAGGGATCTGCTTGGTAGTGTGCCATGGGACAAAGCCCTGGAGGGAAGAGGGGCCCAAGAAAGCTGGTTAATATTCAAGGATCACCTCCTCCAAGCTCAGGAGCGATGCATCCCAACAAAGAGGAAATCGGGCA
>JAYKAV010000744.1:620289-687883 GCA_035582835.1 Phoebastria nigripes
ACAGGGAGGTGATTCGAGACAGCCAGCATGGCTTCACCAAGGGCAAGTCCTGCCTGACCACCTTAGTGGCCTTCTACGATGGAGTGACTACATCAGTGGAYATRGGAAGGGCTACAGATGTCRTCTRTCWGGACSTCTGKAAGGCCTTTGACACGGTCCCCCACAACATCCTTCTCTCTAAACTGGAGAGGTATGGATTTGATGGGTGGACTGTCCGGTGGGTGAGGAATTGGTTAGATGGTCACATCCAGAGGGTAGTGGTCAACAGCTCAATGTCCAGATGGAGGTCGGTGACAAGTGGCATCCCACAGGGGTCCATATTGGGACCAGTACTGTTTAATATCTTTATCAATGACAGACAGTGGGATCAAGTGCACCCTCAGCAAGTTTGCAGATGACACCAAGCTGAGTGGTGCGGTCGACACGCCTGAGGGACGGGATGCCATCCAGAGGGACCTGGACAARCTBSAGAAGTGGGCMCVYGTGAACCTCATGAGGTTCAACAAGGCCAAGGGCAAGGTCCTGCACCTGGGTCAGGGCAACCCCCTGTATCAATACAGGCTGGGGGATGAAGGGTTTGAGAGCAGCCCTGCCATGAAGGACTTGGGGGTACTGGTGGTGAAAAGCTGGACGTGAGCCGGCAATGTGCTCTCACAGCCCAGAAGGCTGACTGTCTCCTGGGCCGCATCCAAAGAAGCGTGGCCAGCAGGTCGAGGGAGGTGATTCTGCCCCTCTACTCTGCTCTGGTGAGACCCCACCTGGAGTACTGCGTCCAGCTCTGGAGCCCTCAGCATGAGAAAGACACGGACCTGTTGGAGTGGGTCCAGAGGAGGGCCACAAAAATGGTCAGGGGGATGGAACACCTCTCCTATGAAGAAAGGCTGAGAGAGTTGGGGTTATTCAGCCTAGAGAAGAGAAGGCTTCAGGGGGACCTTACTGCAGCCTATCAGTACTTAAAGGGGGCTTATAAGAAAGATGGCGGCAAACTAGTTAGCAGGGCCTGCTGCGACAGGACAAGGGGGAATGGTTTTAAACTAAAAAGGGTAGATTTAGACTAGATATAAGGAAGAATTTTTTATGTTGAGGGTGGTGAGACACTGGAACAGGTTGCCCAGAGAGGTGGTAGATGCCCCATCCCTGGAAACATTCAAGGTCAGGTTGGACGGGGCTCTGAGCAACCTTATCTAGTTGAAGATGTCCCTGCTCACTGCAGAGGTTTGGACTAGATGATCTTTAAAGGTCCCTTCCAACCCAAACTATTCTATGATTTGGGAAAAAGAAGGCATCCACAAGAAAGCTTGTGGAAGAATGAGGGACCTGTGATTTACCAGCTATTAACTTGATAATAGAGACAGGAGGAAAGCACTGTTGGACTATCTATCACAGCTTTCTAATTTCCAGTCTATCCTCACAGTAACACATACTCCACTTATCCTTTGCTCCTAAAATCAGGTTTACAGTCTGCAGCCTAACATCTAAGCAACACAGATATAGTTGCAACCTTTACAAAAGAACACAAATTACTACTCACGACATTAATCAATTGTCTTACTTTTTATTGGTGGAAAGTCATCAGTGTAGACAATAATCGTTAAAAAAAAGAAAACAAATCTGTCTCTCCAGCAGGTTTAATATCTCTAAAAAGCACAGCAATGAGAAAGCAAAACCAAACATTGTGACAACTCTTTATAACCAAGATAGTTGGGAAAAACAAGCAATTTGAATACATTCTGGAGGCAGTAAATGTCCCTCTAAATTGTGTGCATCTGAGGGTTCACATGTATATTCAATTCACATAGAAATCAATGTAAAGCTCTAACTATACTTTCTATTGCTCAGCAACTCAGAGAACCTGAGCATGAGTCCCACAGAAAACAAAGACAGGCTAATACTTTTACCTAGGAGCCTGGAATTTAATGTAGACTGTAAACAAAACTGATATATTTCAAAATGTTTTCTTATTTGTTCCAACAAAATCTGAAGAGAAAGTGTTGTAGACCTCCGTTTGAGTTCAGTCCTGCTAAGTGTTAAGAAAGAAATCCTGGTGTCACCTCTGACATARCGTAAAACGACCATCATCAGCAGGAAACCTCGCATCAACCTTACTCTTTCCAGGATAAGGCCATGTAACTCCTCTGAAGCAAACACAGCACAACTTGGCTTCACTTTTAACACACACAACAAGTACACGCTATAGAACAAAACTTACCCTCCTCATCTCAGTACAGTGGGTGGTTTGGCCCCACTTACACTCAGAGCGAGCCCTGGAGCTTCAAGCATTTCCATGTAGTGGCACCAAAGGAATAGTTGTTGGTAAGTGCTCCTGAAAGAGCACCTCTGACTGAAGCCTGCGGAAGCTAATTACAAGCCATGCTAAATGAAGAGGATCAGATGGTAAAGGGGGGAGAGGTTAAATCATTTTAAAGCTACGATGGTAAGTTTTCCCATTTCCTAAAAAGTTCCTGTCTATAATGYTGCAAGGGATGGAAAAATCTGCTTTTGTCTTGGCAAATTATTTCAGCTGTTAATTAACATCATGAGTAAAACTTCACACCTTACCTTTACTGTGATTTTTTGGGGTCTTGAATATCTTCTTGTGAGAAGGCTCTTTTGGAGTCCTTTTTACAGCTAGAATAAAGCCAAACAAAATCTGATTTTATAATGATATAGGCCTTGAAACTAGTCCTAGGCAAAGCCCCTACTGAGTTACACAGGTGGTATGCATGTAGCCTTTAAAGTCAGGGCATCTGGCTGCAAGGATTGCTCCTGTTTCTAGAAGATACACTGTTAATTAAACAAAAGGTTTAGGGCTGGGCATGGAATAATGCAAGAACTAGAAACTCCCTGGCATAGCTCTGTTGCAAACAGCCTTCAATACAGTGAAGTTTCAGCCAGGAAAATGTACCATTCTGGTGCACGGTACCGATGGTAAGAGGGGAGGGTAATAGGAAGGAGGCCGAGAGCTGCCCCTGACTGATGAGTGAAGCACTTCTCCGCTGTCTAGGAGGCCAGCAGAAATTGAGATGTTAACCCTGAACATTGACAGTGTCTGTGAAATGGCTACAGCTCCTCACCTGTGCAGGGGAGGGCTCTTGTATCCCAGTACATAACCGGATGCAATCGGCAAGCCAGTGCAGACTGCAACACACACCTTGTCCTTATTAATGCTCTTTGGGCACGATATAAGAGAAGGGCCATTCAAACATGAAAGTGAGATTGGGAAATGAGTTTCCCAGAGTTAACTGCAAAAGAACAGGATTTATATTGCCTGCCACTAGCATTCTAACTTACCGCCCCCGTGGCTTTGATAAGGCTTTGACATGGTTACGTGTGACATTCTCACCGGCAGGCGAGGGAAATGCGTTCTGGGAGATGAGGCTGCTGCGGGGTGAGAGCAGAACCGGTTAGAAACACTCTGAGCCCTTACCAAGAGCTCTCTGGCAGAGTGGGAGGATGTTTTGCAGAGGGTTCATCAACATTACAGCCCATAGGTCTGTACCTTAACCCAACCCGCATAAGCAGCTGTCATAGCCTGAGGGGACTCAGCTGTCTTAAAAGGTGTGCAAGAAAATTATACACATGTAAATTGGTGAAACAGTGGGATTTTGTGTGTCTGGTTGAATTTAAAATAAATAAATGAATAATGGGGTTTTTTGTGTTGTGTGGTTTGGCTGATGTGGTTCGTGGCGACCAGCACGTCCAGCAGCTCCTTGTAATTCTATAGCAGTGTCCAAGTGACAGTGGGTGACAGCAAGCGGAGCACATTTTAGAAGCCTGCTTATGCTCTGCTTGGGACTGCTGACTGCTTCAGCCCCTAGCACAGTACAGATGTGGACAAGCACGGCTATATCTTAAGGCCACCTTAGCCCACATTCCCTTGAATCTCACCCACACGTCCCAAGGAATCTAGTTAGTGCTTCCCCTCTTAATACTAAAATTAGGATGAGACCTGATTAACCTGCTCCTGGTGGATGTTCCCCCTTGTTTCAATGATTCAAAACAGGTTCCAGCAGCTGTGGCTTGCAYAGTGAGGAGGAAGCAGGCAGTATCTTTCATGTTTAAGCGAGGCTGTAGGTTTGTTCTTCTGAAGCAGCTGGTATTTCTGAACTTAAAAATAAAACATGATGCCATGAAAAATGTGCATGTCCCACATTACCTGATAGCTTTTCCATCACTTTATGAATACAGGAAACACTTCAGCCCATTTACACCTTTGTGACTCAGTAATGAAAGTCTATGCGAAGAAAAAAAAAAGCCTAGAAGAGTTAAGCCTAGAAGCTAGTCATTACTCTTCTCATCAGTGGCTGTATCTCAGTGAACTTTATAAGTAATTCATGATATTCCTTTTTTTTTTTTTTTCTTCTTACTCCACAGCATAGTGGGACTATCCATTGAGACTGTGATTCCTTGTTGGGCTTCACAAAGAGTCGATGGTTGACCAAGAAGGGACAAAGGAGGTTTGTGAATCTGTGTTGAACTGAGGGGCTATTACATTTTTAGCTAAGTTTGAGAGGAGAAAATGTCATCTAGAAACAAAAGGAGCATACTCAATCCATATGTCAAAGCCTAATAAACCCTGTCTTTGATTTTGTGATTGTGAATAGATCAATTAAATGGATATTACATTCCTGAATGAACCCTTGTAGTTTTTATCCGTTTGTGGCACGAACACGCTTTCCTGAGTGGGAACCAGGGGTTCAGGAAACAAAGGGCTCTTGGACCCACTTTCCTTTCCTTTTCCCAAAGAGCCCAAGTCTGAAATGGTCTTCAGATGAAACCAGAAATTAGGACTCCATGCTTAGGCAAAGTAATGAGTGAAGCCTCTCCACAACAGTCACACATCTGGCTAAATGATAAAAAATGTAGACAAATGCTTTTCATTTGGAGCATTTCATGAGAGCATTTCTGCAAGGTAATGGGGCAGCTGAAGCCCACAGCTGAATGGGTAAAGCACTTCAGAAGGTGAGGACCTTTTGTTTCCTCCCTCTCACAAGCTATAATTCTTCTGTAGAATATGGAAAACTGGCCAGGTACATAATTTTCCTTCCCACCCTTGGGAAGGCAATAGCCACAGAGCCAGGAAGACAGGTAAAGCCAAATGCTGACAAAGTGCCTGCAGCTCCGATTCACCTTTACAGAGTTACACCATAAACTGAGCAGTCACAAAGGCCAGAGGAGACGAGCATGCCAGGACCAGCATGACTTCCGCTTCACATGATCAAGATGGAAGAGGAGGTTTCAACTGCTGCAGCACTGGCCAGCGGTGACATATGTTTAACGGAAACTGAGCTGGGAAAAAGAAAGGAAAAGCAGAGGGCATCGCAATGAGGCTCTGCCAAGATGCCCAGCATCATGAGCCAGCGAGCTGGGTGCTCTGCCCCGGCAGCTGCCTTGCCTCAGTGGGTGTGCGCAGCAGGTCAGGGAGCTCCGCTTTTCTGAAACCAACCGGGAGTGCAACAATCCCCAAAGAAATATGTTGTTAAGGACAGCAACCGTGCTCCTGGCACTATCACAGTTTCCCCCTCCTCTCCACGGCTGATAACACATCTCAAAGGCAGAGATTTCAGTTCCTGCCAGTTGTCGACCCTCAGCCTTCCACCTTCCTCCCCCCAAATGGCAAAACACCAGCCACCTCCTCCTCATCTAAGAGCTAAAATTGGTACAGCACATGGATACTTGCACACTGCGGTGACAAACACAGATAAAGTTAACTTTAATTTTGCTTATTTGTGTGACTGTCTGCTCACCTACATGATGTCATTAACAACACCTGGGCTCTGTAGCTCCAAAAAGTCATCAAGAGAACAGAAGTTTCAGCAGTTCCCATAAGAGACAAGTTGATCAGGATGTTGGAGAAGAAAGATTAGTCATACATTGCATTTACATAAGGCTCTTCCCAAGTGTCCAGGCACCAGAAAAAGTGGATTCATCTTCACCCCTCCCTTTTTCAGGCGTGGGAMGACTACAATATAGAGAGAGCAAATGACTTTGCTGAAGTTTGTCTTGAGTCACTGGTGGAGCAGGACAGAGATCCCTGGTGCTAGGGCTTATTCATACCATCCTCTGCCACCAACACACAGTGACTCAGCAGCAAAGCCAGTTTCAGAAACCAGATCCAAATCTGGTTCATCAAAGTCGCACAAACTCTAATGAAAGATGCCTATGTATCTCATGAATAAGCTTGTTCATTCATGCTCCCTTCATTACCATGTCCTGCATCTGCAGGGCATGGTGCAGAGAGATTRTCAGGTTTCACACATTCACATGGCACTCATTTATTTGACTCCTGCATCATGCAGAGCCCCGTTTACAAAGGAGCTTTGCAAGGCTTCTCCAAATCAAAATCATGTGAATCAAATCTGTGGGTGAAGCAGCTAATAAGTACAGTCTTAATAAAATAGGGACTATTGGCTTTTAGCTTGGTTCTAGAGAAACAAAGTGTAAGCATACACTCAGTCTGTCTGACCCCAGCCTGCCTATTGCCTTTGAACCCATTAAACACCACCAAACAAACATAGAAATCAAGTCAGTTGACAAGTGTTGCACAAACTGTGTAAAAGAGAGATCTCAAAAATACCCCCGTGGTAGGAAGGATACAGCTTTTATGGGACACTGAAGAATCCACATAGGAATGGTCCCATTGTTAAAAATCTAATCTAAAGGATATGCTGATTTATCTGATAGAGTAATTGCTGCTTTAAAAAAAAAAAAATTGGAAAAGAGAAAGTTCCTAACGGTGTTATAAAAGTTTTAAGGGAAGGAAAATTAGGGGTGCCTAGATTTCCAAACCCAGCACCCTTCTAAGAAATAAATCCCAAATTAGTCAGTGCCATAAATAATCCCATAAGAGCCTATGCTTCTGAGATTGTGGGCTCAATTATTTTTGCTATGAGAGTTAGAAGAGATTAAGAGGATAAGGGCACAGTGTGCTGATTAAGGAAAAAGAAAAGTGGTTTGCTCAGCAGATGTCTTGTCAAAACCACATCCTTTAATCTGAAGTACAAACGCTAAGACCAGCATTGCAATGATCTGTTTTAGCCATTAGAGCATAYAGTATTCTGGGGCACGGCAGTGGGGAGGATGAAGGAAGTATGGTCATTAGGGTGCAGAGGAACTGCAAGATAAATGTCTTTCTGTGAAAGGATAAACATCGTTGTCTAGACGGTTTCCCATCAGGAGGAACTCAGGAGCTGGCCACAGCCCTCCCTGGTTGTTAACACTCAAGTGGGGAGCACGGTCCGCCAGGGAGGCCCCAGGGGTGGACTGATCTCTCTGCTAGACCTTTTGCAGAGAAAGGATGCTTCGTGCAGAGCCGGTGAGCCAAGCAGCAGGCTGCGAGCAGGACCAGTGGTGCGACTCCTACAGAAACGACTGCAACGCCTGGGAAGCTGGAGACAGAACAAACTCATCTCTCTCCGGAGAGCATTGAAAAGGGTGGCAGGTTGAGCTCAACTCCATGGCCAAGACTTGGTGGTCTGAAGAAATCTGTGGCTTGAGAGGCTGAAGATTGGGCTAAGAAAGAGGAAATCTTAAGTTCTGTCAATGTTGTTACTCTCATGACACATAAAATTGTTCACATGAGAAAATCTTCACCTGTCATTTTTGCCATCTGTCAGTGGTACTAAAGTGCTTTAAAATGTTTGTTCACACAAAATTAAAAATAGCAATTTTTTTTTGTCCGAATGCTGGATAGATTTAACATGCTCTTCCACAGTTCAACAGTTCAGAGGAGGCTTTCTGCAAACAGTACCCGTACAGTCAGGAACTAGAGACTATAGACAGTCTTTTGCAATGTTAATTCGCAGTTCAATCATGGTGTTGAAAACACAACAGCAAGAAAAGCAACTTTTCCAGCAAGAGACCTGGGAAATAAGCCCATTGACATATATATACACAAACAACTCTAGGACTTGGTTCAGTTAAGCTGGCTGCAGTCAGCACGTTGCATAGAGCTAGCCCAATCAGGGGTGGAACCTATGGCTCTCTGCAAACTCTTAGCCTAAGAAATGTCTTTGTTTCTCCCTCTAATGTAATTAAATTACATTTACAATTTGTCAGAATTTGCCTGAAGGCTTGAATTTATGATGGGACGCTAACTCAGCCAAGCATATGTTGTTTAACAATATAAAACAGAGTGGGAATTGTATCTGCAGTATGAGCCCCCACAACTCTCTCATTTGTCATTTATGAAAATACAGATACATGGCAAAGATGTTCTCTGCAGTATTTTCTCCAACATATCTAACAGTGCAGAAACCTAATTCACTTGGCGCTTTACAAAATAACCCCACTTATGACAGTTGCCTTTTTTTTTTTTTTTTTATTTTTTTCATTTTTTAAACAATAACTTTGTGGAAATTTTTTTTTTTTTTTTTTTTAATCTATTCAGTTTTCTGAACATTAGCTTGGTGGAAATCTTATTGGGGAGTTTGGTTAAATATTAACAGCGTATTACACATACCTGTATTTTTCCAGCTAAATTTACAATGACCCAAGGGTACAAGGATGTGAGCGTGCATATAAGAGCGAGTAAGCACACGCACAAAGTCACTGCCTTGAATGCAGGCATGGAATTAAGATTAAATAAACAAATAACTTCTGTCTGTGGACATCAAATCCCCAAACTGACGGGGCCTGACAAGTGGGGTTTGTCACACTGAGTATAGCAGTCTCCCGAGGAAAGGCTCGAGGGACTTTCCTGCAGGATGCTCACAAGGCGTGTAAGAGAGCACGTCCCTCCTGCCACCCCACGTCGGTGGAGCATCTGCAGGCACGTTCAGAGCCTGCTGGGGAAAGGCAGAAGCGTGCAAAAAGCCATGGGCACTCAGGAAGAAGGCACAAAGTAGTGCAAGGTGCATCTTAACACACGCCTCATGGGTGCTGTCTGCACCTGAAAGTGAATGGACACTGAAACCCCAGCAATGCTGCCCTGTCCTTCAGTCTCTGCACTTCCAATGGTGAACTTGACTGACAAGTTCACCAGATGAGCAGGCTTGAAGGTCCTTCGAACAACCGCAAAGCTATGGGCCACTTTCCAGTTGTCCAACAGGACTGTCACATCCAGTACGCGACCAAATGGAATGGGTCAGAGTGTCCGGACAGTACTTCACATTACATTACAACCCCTGGGTATTATTTGGATCAAGCAGCATCTCCTGTTTCACTCCTCCCCAGTCCCAGCTCTGTGCTGCTTCTGAGCAGAAAGCAAATGTTATCATAGCTCTAGAGATGCCAGTCTTTCCATATGACATTAAAATCATTGGCAGAATGATGACTGCCCAAACCAAAAATTTAAATAAGTGTATTTATCTAATTTACAACATTCATTTTGGCTTTAAAAGAAAAAAGCAACTTTTTTTCCTATTTAAATTATATTAAAAACTTTCAGTAATATTTTAACATAACTTTTGACCAAAGATCTCAAAAAAAATTCATAAACCTCACAAAACTCTTAGTTTAATAGAAGATATCTTTAAAATTTTACCAAAATAAATGAACAAAATTTTAACAAAAAAGTATTTCCTTGATCCAGGTAAAGTCTGCTCCAAAATCCCAGTTCAGTGAGAGTCTTCTGCTGACTATATTGAGGTTTGCACCTAGTCCATAGCTAGTTTGTAGTAGAGCAATGAACGTTTTATTCTCCATTCACTGTTTAACTCGGTGTCTGCAGAATGCAACACAAACGGATGTTTCTGACTGAATGCTGTAAGTTTGCCAGAGGTGCAGGAATAAGTTTTGATAACAATTTTTTAATCAATATTACTGACCTCGTATTGTTATTTGTGTTTGTTGCTGCAGATCCCTCTACAATCTTGTGTATAAGTTATGTATTCTGAATATGTGCACAGGCATATGTATTCACAAGAATAAATGGAAACAGACAACATGGAAAACAATGTTTTAAGCAATCTCCTGCCAGCAAAATGTGTAATTATTTTTGCTGGAAATGACAAAAATTTAATGTAAGAAAATTAATCATGAGATGGCTCTGTTGGAAAACACCCCAGCACAGAGGTGAACCAGGAGGTTAGAAACCTGTAAGGAGGAACATCTCTTTTCTAATCTAATTTCTTTCCTTCAAGTCTGTTAATGTGTTTTGTGGATATCAAGTAATTACTTCCCAGAACCTAGAAGCTTTTAATGTTTGTTCCTTCCTCCTTCACAGTCCCACTCCAGCTGCCTGCCTGGGCAGCCATTGCAGATCATCTGAAACTATCAGGTCCTTCATCTCTGTGAGCTAGGCACAAAAAGTCTACCTACATATGACAGTGTAAGGCCTGCAAGGCTGTAAGACGCATTTCATACATGGACACATGGAAAGTTTTGTTCTGGATACGCCAAGAAAATACATGGGTTACTGATATGAATGTTAACTTTACTATTCACTTTCAATGCATCTCAAATGACAGTTAAACTAGAAACTGTATTATTTCCAGCATCGTCCACCTGACATGTCCAGGGCTATGGCCTCCAGGCATTATTGTGTTTTTGCTTAACATGCTTTCAGATACAGCCTACAAACCAGACACTTCCATCACACATGATATGAATGGATGCTGCACCATCTGTAGCGTTGAATAAGGTCAGAGGAAAGTGGGAAAGGCTGTTGAATAAACCATGTCAGGAGATGATTTGGATAACAACACACTGAGGAGAGGTGATGTATATCAATATACAGAACCCACCTTTAGCTTGATATACTGTCATATGAAAACTTCAGTCTGTATGTCAATTCAGTTTGGGCCATTAGCCATTTTTTCCCCAGTCACCCTGTTCCTTAGGGAACGTCGCTCTAGAGACAACACTGGATGATACAGTCATTATTTATCATCATGACATCCCTCCTGGGACCGTTAACAAATGCATCCCACATGCCTCCTGAAAATCTGTCAAGACCATCAGTATATTACAAAGAAGGCAGAGATAGTAATTATATAATAATTCTTCTGCAAAAATACAGTTTAAACAAGGCAATATTAAAGCCTAATAGCCTATTTATCAGCAAAAAACAGAATAATCCTTAGACTCATTGATACCATCAACGTTTATGTCTTCTGTCATGGGCCTTCAGTGCTTTATATCTCAAATGTGTGTTCATATATGTGTATACGTATATATTTTTCATGCGCCAGAGGTCAAAATTACAGTGCACTTTCACTCACTGAAGAGAAACAAACTCTACGGGTGAAGGCTGTCAGAACATCAGTAGTACTGGTACCATCACTCTTCCTATGCAGAAGTTTAATGTCTAGTCTCATAGTTTTTCTATTTTCTAGTAGACAAACCAATCACAGTGATTGGTCTCATATTGAAGCCTTTACCAAATTCAAATGCCTCTCATCGTGATTTAACCAATTTTAGGTCCCCAAAATCCTGGGTTCAGCTATACCTAAGAGATTCCATAGAAACTCTGGTGTCTCTTTGTAAGCCAGATCCCCCTCTCATGAACCACGACAGGGACTGAAGCTGCCTATGGGACCCTGCTCCTACAGCAGAGTAAAATACATTACCTGATAACATCCTTGTAGTTTAAGTTTCCAAATTATATTTTGATCAGAATATTGCTTCCTGGAAAATTCCTAATTTTTCTTCTGATTCAAAATAAAATATAAATTTTTCTATGAATACCAAATTTCAGCCATCACTGATAATTTAATGCTAAGACGTAGGCATTTGAGCACTAATCTGTAAATGTCTACAGAAGGAAAAATAAAGGATAAATAAGCCTATAAAAGAAAGATCAAGATATTACAATGACAAAAGCCAGATATGTCTCTGGAAAATTGTTTTGGACTTTGAGTTTTCTACCACACTAATAAAGCAGCACTTAATGCATTTAGAAGAACTCAGTTAAAAAAAAAAAAAAAAATCAAACAATTTACAGATAAAATCGTAACAGTTTGGAAGTGCTTTAAGCTTTGAACTGTCCAAAATACATTTTCAAGATACACGACACTGTTTCCTTGGTATCCTGATTATTTTATATTACTTTTTAATAGAATTAGGGTTGCAAGGGATAAACAATCCTTTCCCCCCACCATGGAAGAGTTGTGCATCTTTCTATCCAACTACTTGAAATTCTACTAAAATTATCTTAATTACACTTAATTACTTCTTGCTGCATTTGAATGACTGCTTTTCTTATGCACAGCACATTTAATATTTCATTAGCAGGAGCTTCAATTTTTCAAAATGACTTAAAACCATTTGCTTTATACTTCTAATTTAATGATTAACTTTACCAAGGTATTTGTAACAGGTAAAAAAAAAAAAGCTACTACATGATTCTTCTTTCTATGGAAAAGAATAAGAAAAAAAATTGAAAAGATGAGCTGAGAATTGGATGAGTTGTTTTGCTAAACAATGCTGTAAAGTTGATTTTTACATCTACTTTACAATTCCTCCCTCTGACACCTGCATGCTGATAGTACTGTTACGCAGGAGCTCATTTTACTTTTGAGGGTTTTTTTTTTAGTCAGTTCATTGGCAGTGATTCTTTGCACAATTTAATTTCTCCAGGTTGCACTGTTTCCTATCACCACCTGCCAAATGGAGAAGTAGAGAATTTAAATCTGTTAAATAAGAAGTAATGTTCTTGCCCAAGAATAAAGCACGGAAGTCAGAATTTGGATCAGACATGTATTCATTCATCTTTTAAATGAACGGCTTCATTTTGGAAAGTACTACACAGGCGCAAATCTCATTAGCTTTCCAGGGGATATTTAAAAAGTGGTCCACTTTATCAATATATCAAATATAAAGTCAGCATTTCATTGTAAAGTACTAGCAGAAGTAACACATCTGTTCTTCCTTCCTGGTAGCTTCTACTGGGATATTGGAGATATACATATATACACACACATATATATTTTTTGTGTGTGTATATATATTATTAATATATATAATATGTATTATCTAAAATATATATTAGGTACAAATATATATGTATATTATTGATGTATATATATTAGTTATATATGTATATATTTTATTTATTTTTTAACAACTGCTATTTTGTTTTCCAAAAGGATTCACCAAAGCACTTATTACGCAATGTATCCCATCAGCTCCGAGGGAGTTAGTTCGCCATTTGAGAGAGGATTTTATTCATAAAAACTTAGCATTTCAGTAACATTGTATGTACTTATATGTTCAGATTTTTCATGAGTCATGACTATGCTTTGCTAGTTAGACAAGGATTCAGTATTTGTCATTTTTTTATGTTTTTTTCCCAGGGATACTCGATGTTATTCAGTGAAAGTGCTCACTGATCTCAAGTTAAAGTTGCAGCACTACATGACCAGTGGTGATGAGTAGAAATAAAGATCTTCTGTGACTTCTATACCGTCATCAATTGTAAAGACAGCTGTAAACTCCCCTGATGACATCACTATTCAGCATTTGTGCAATTTGAATGGAAGTTTTTCAGAGCAGAATTTGTTTACTTCAGCTAAAGAATAGTCACAGAGAAAAACGAACAGTATTGTTTTACCTTCAAATGACAGACCCCAAGCCATCCTTTTCTGAACAGTATTATGCTAATGATAAATTTCATTACCATGAGTTTTCAGCATAGTATTCACAGGCTTAAAGGGGAGATGCAATGGATCAGTAGCCCACATGGGAAAACGTGTGCACGTGCGCAGGCGCATACACATGCACGTGGGCTGAATCACCAATCATCTCGTATACCTCCATAATAAAGTAATTGCTCTTCTTGACACTTCAGATGAGATTTGGGTCAGATTCTGTACAGCCCCAGCTTATGTCTCCTGGCAGTTACTCGCACACCTCCGTGCTTTGCACACCTTCCGCTATCAATCAGCCATCCTAATGGAGCGGCCACTGCCGCTGCAAGGCAACGGCGCTATTTGCAGCATGCTCTCCCCCAGGAACCCAAACCCCAGGAACTTGGGTACATTCRTTTGTAAATCTCTTCGGTAATTAGTTCAAATGATCAGACTTGGGGAACAAAAACAACAAAAAAAACCCTGCACTGCTGCACTATAGCAATTCATCAGAGGTCATGGCCACAGTGTCTAGCAATATGACCGCATCTGCTATAGTCTCACAATATCAGCTACGAACCTGGATTCCAATTTTCCTGAAGACGTAATGGCAAAGAAACTCTGGATTGCTGGAAATAGTTAATTGAACATGCTTGGACTGTAGATTCCACCTACTCATGGTTCATTATCACAATATTAGTAGCATGCAAAGGCTGCCCAGATGACTTTCCCAAAATAAAATAGGTAAGTTATATCCAGGAATGTATTTAGTGAAACCCATCATGAGAGCATTACATTGTCAGATCAAGGCTATACTGGTTACCCTGTCAGGTAATACTGCTAACAGTGTCTATTATTCAAACAGCTCAGGAGACTAAGAAAACAAAAAAAATCAAGCAAAACACCATCCTCATCAACCTAAAATCCCAGACCAGTTTGTCTGTTGCATGGTCACTGCAAATATATCCTGCAACGTCAGAGATGTTCTTCAGTGCCTTGTAAAAACTATGGAGGAGCATGGATGTGAAACACTAACCAATCTGCTCACTGTATTTGTTGTAACATTAAACATCTGCACCCTCTCAGTGATTCCCCTCCCCCAGCTATTAAGAAATAACTCAGTCACCCCAGGCTATTTTTATTGACCAGATATCCATTTACTACAAAGCTAAGTGTCTACAGAAAATAGATGCCACTCCAGATACACAGGTACACGTAACTCTCAAATATACTCTTGTTCATACCACGGGAAAATTGCATTTCAAAATCTGATTTGCAGTGATGATTAACACACATATCTTGAAGATATTATATCCTAATAAGTCTGTCCGTAGCGAAGGGATAAGAATATCTGCATTTTTAAAATAAGTAAGGCAGTTTGCTCTTTAAAGGTCACAATTTGAGAGCCTGGGAATGAAATCAGGAATTTTTTGGTTTCAAATGCTGGGTCCGAGCCATTAAGCAATACATCTGATTTTAAATGAATTACTAGATACAAACTTCAAGTCTACTATGCGAGTGCACTAAAAACTACACAGGGAGGCATGTCTGAGAAATAAGATTTTCCTAGGCTTGTGTTAGAGACTGAATTTGGGATAGGTTTCTCAATGTACTATTAACAACTTCCTATCTAAGGATGATTGTATGGTAAAACTCAAAAGTCTGAACAGGTACCCTCTGTATTTCATTCCCTAGGTAGCAGCACAAAGTACCTTTCAAAGTTTAATATTAATTTTATGTACTTCAAAATACTGATGAAGACATCTAGTGGAGAACAGGGTCAGAAACTGATACCAAGATAGGTACATTTGCACAATGCAAAAAAGTTTTTTTACATATTAGTACTCTGTAACACAATATGTATTTAAAGCCATCACTCTGACATGTTAAGGGAAACATGCATAGTGATGAGGTCTTGGAGTTGCCTCAGTAATAGCAGAGGTGCCCCTGGGACAGAGTCCACAGCTATTGTTTTTAACTAAGATCATCTCTTAACAATGTTTTCTTAGTCCAGAAGACTGAACAGAGTATCTCACATAAGCACCTTTATGTCTAACACACATTTATCTGATCCTACCGATGTTTGTGTTAACATAATGGTAGTGATATTAATTGCTGTGCTGGTACCATCCCCTCCCATGGATTTATAGTGACCTTGCACAGGTCTAGGTTTAGGAATGATCCAAACCTACTGAATTGAGAGGCAGTCAAGGGTCGTGGTTTCAGCAGGATAAAAGGTAATGCTGATTAATGCGGAATGAAAATATTACATCAGTCTCTTATAGAGTAATTTTGAAATTTATAATTGTATAATTCCAACATTTCTGCCTGAAAGCAAGCGCGTGCTTTGGCAATCAATTTTGGTTATCCCAAATATTCCCACACTGAAATTTTCCCTTTTCTCAAGTGTCTACTTCTTGCATGAGGCTGAAGGAGTACTGGGACTCTTTCCTTTTCACCGACTTGAAGAGAATATTTTTAGAAAGAAAAGGTAGGGAGCACAAGCAGAGAATATATTTCCATACAGACAAGTCTTACAGCTACAAGGTCCAAGATTACCCAAAATAAGTGCATGCTGAGTGAGTACGAAACAGTTTGTACACATCTGCACAGACATGCCCGGCTCCCAGCCAGCTCAGACCTCCCTTCCAGACTCCCCAAGGGAACCCTGGAGTCCCACTCCTAACCCCCAGCTAGAGATGGGGAAAAGGCCCAAAAGTATCACAGCAGTTACTAGAAGGTCCCAGATCCTGCCAGTCTGTCCTACTGCGTCTTCTTGAAAGGGTTTGGAAACCCCTTCCTGGTGGTAGGAGAGCCTGGGGCCTTTAACCCACCACTCGCTTCCCTACATGCTCTGCCCCTCGCTGCTGTTCCAGAGGCACGGGCTCGCCCTCCGCATTTCTGCATCTGGGGGTACCGGGAGAATTGGCTGACGCCCTTGCAAGGTGTGTTGGGTCTGGCTGAGATGGAGTTAATTTTCCCCATAGCAGCCCTGCTAGCGCTGTGCTTTATTTGTAGCTAGAAAGGCGTTGATAACACACCAGTGTTTTGGCTACTGCCGAGCAGTGCTCACACAGCATCAAGGCTGTCTCTCCAACATTCCCCCCTCACCAGTAGGCTGGGTGTGGACAAGATCTTGGGAGAGGACATAGCCAGGTCACCTGACCCAAACTGACCAAAGAGATATTCCATACCATATGATGTCTGCTCAGCAATAAAAGGTAAGAGAAGGCTGGGGGGGGGGGGGGGCATTTGTTATTACAACGTTTGTCTTCTGGAGCAACTGCTATGTGTACTGAAGCTCTACTTCCCGGGAAGTGGCTGGACATCACCTGCTGATGGGAAGTAGAGAATACATCTTTTGTTTTCCTTTGCTTCCACATGCAGCCTTTGCTTTTGCTTTATTAAACTGCCTTTATCTTGACCCACGGGTTTTTTTCCATCTTATTTTCTCCCCCCTGTCCTGCTGAGGAGGGGAGTGATAGAGCGGCTTGGTGGGCACCCGGCAACCATCCAAGGTCAACCCACCACAAAAGGCCACTCTCTGCCATCTTTGAAAGACTGTGGAGATCTGGAGAGGTCCAAAACAACTGGAGAAAGGCAAATGCTGCCCTCACCTTCAGAAAAGGCCAAAAGGCAAATCCAGGAGCTACATACCAGTCAGCCTCACTGGGAAAATCAGAGCAAGTCTTCCTGGAAGACACTCCTGGGAAGGAGGAGGGGGTGGACTGGGAGCAGTTGGAGCAGATTTATGAAGGGGGTATCATGACCACCTTGACTGGATTTGGAGATGAATGGAGAGCAGTAGATGTCATTTATCTCCACTTTAGCATGACTTTTGAGACCATCTCCCACGATATTCTTGTATCCAAGCAAGGACATTATGTTCTGGATAGGTGGACAGATAAATCAGTTTAAAAACTGGCTGGAGGATCGAGCTCAGAGGGTAGTGGTTAATGGGTAGTACTCTCACCAGGGGCAGGGGTTTGTCCTAGGACCTGTCCTGTTTAACAACCGTACCAGTGACCTTGAGAAGGTGACAGACTACACACTCATCAAGTTTGCAGATGACACCAAACTGGGGGGGACTAGCTGATACACTCAAGGGGAAGGCTACCATTCAGAGCGACCTGGACAGGCTGGAGGGATGGGCCACAAGGACCTGATGAAATTTGACAAGGAGAAATGCACAGCCCTGCACTTGTGGAGGAATAACCCCTGCAAAGAGACAGCCTGAGCACCACGGGGCTGGGGAGCAGTGCTGCTGAAAAGGGCCTGGGGTGTTGGCAGACAGTGAGCTGAGTATGAACGAGCCCACAGCCTACCCTGGCCGCAAACTTCTCTGCAGCATTTTTCTAGTCTTCTGAAAAAGACTATTATCAGTACCGTTGACTCACTGCTGGTATACCATAGGCAGAGAGCGAACATAGTAGGAGCACAACTGGGCAACAATGGATTAAAAAAAACCCAAACAGTTCAGCTTGAATGTCAAAGTAGACCGTGGTTACCAGGCCATCACAAGAAGAGTGAGAAAACAGATTTGAAATCTGAAAAACAGATGTAGATTTTGGTAAGCCTTAAGTAGCTACACAGACACAAACAGGGGTTGCTCAAGGTCTTTCACTGAATTAAACTTCTCGGCATCGACACTGTATTCTCACTGTTAATCCATACTCAGGTCTCTTACATTTTAAAGTCCAAAATAGACCTCTGAATGGGAGTATTTCACAAATTCAGAATGAAAGTCATACACTGGATTTATTAGATTAAAACTCCATTTCATCTGAACAGTTCAACCGGGACAGCCCTGCTCTTTTCTGGAAGGTTATTTTTGCTCCTGGTTGCGCTGAAGTGCTGGGGTGGGGTGGACGGTGAAGGGCTGGGAAGCAGAAACACACTTTTAACCCGGTTCCCTTCCTCAGGGAGCACTCCTCAGCCCCCCAAGCATCACCTGAACGACACCCACCCCGCTGCGGCGGCCGCTGCCGGCGGCCGCCGCCGCGGGCTCCTGGCACCACCTGCTGAGGGAAGGCAGCAGCGCACGCCGGCCTCGCCAGATTAGTCCTCCGTCTACAAAAAAACAGATTAAACAGCACCGGAACAAAAACGAGGGTGCCTCAGACTGCACTGTAAGTAGCAATCAGTTAAACCTACAAATAAATTGGCAATAATAGCAGTGGGGGTTTTGGTTTGGTTTGTTTTTTGGGTTTTTTTTGGAGCGGGGTGTCTTAGGGGCCAGGGGGATTCTTTTTCAAATAAAGCACCCTGCATACTCCTTCCCCTGGGTTTAGCTGGTCTCATCAAGGTTACTAAGTAACCTTGAGTTGTATTCAGCATTTCTACAGCTCTTTTGAGAAGGAAATTGAATCCCTCCCATGCTTGAGAAGCCCAGCTTTCAGTTTAAATAGGATTTCTCAAGTATTAGCATATCAAASAGCATAGTTGTCAGGATGCAACATAAGATTAGCACATTTTATTTTTTCTAAGTCTCAGCTTCCTTCTGTCTTACTATTTTGCATTTTTAGTGAGAACAAACCAAAGGCAAGCTTGGTAGTCATCTGCAGGAGCAACACACTGGGTATGTCTACACAACAGCTTAATTTCCTTCCAGAAATCAAAGAGCGGCTTAAATCTGCTGGATCCCTCCATGTACACTGCTGGTCCTCCTAAAGTCTGCAAGGCAACACTTCAGTCCTGACCCTCGAGAATATTTACCAATACCAGAGAGCTGGATCCTGGTGTGCCACACAGGGTGGCAGAGATGTCAAAGTAGCCAGGATCATCTCCTGATTGCAAATCATTCAGAAGGAAGTCAGGCATGTCAGGTCACATAGCACATTAAAAGTGTCATGGAAATAGAAACTCTGCCCCACCTCTGGGCCAGGATTGGCAGCAAGCAAAAACGGTTGTAGATGGTATAAGTTTTACAATCTATATTCTGCAGCAGTATTTTGGACTTCTAAGGCTTATTTTAACATTTCTGGGCATATATTTGATGAAAAGTTCACAAATTTAGTGTCAGCATGGAAAGTGAAATAGTTGCACTGATTGTGTCAACATGTTTAAACACATTGAATGTAAAATTTGGTCACAAGTTTATAGTGGGTGAATTCAATCACTTAAATGGATCCCCATACAGACAGCCACTAACATTCCCAAAACCCTAAACTATTTAAGATAGACTTAACATTTAAGAAATTATATATATCCCAGCAGTATATAAGCCTCCAAAACTCATGAAAAACAGTCAGTAGGTCTTTACTTATTGTTTTTCTAGATATTATCATCTATTGAGGTAACCCTTATATCACTCCTCTGACCAATACCAGAACAACAGTCTTGTGGTATGATTGTCAGAAGAAAAGTCAGACAAAGGCAAATTATGTTCATTTCTCAACCTCAACTATATTGCTAGGGCTGCTAGAAGTGTTACTTCCTAAAGACCTCTCAAGAATGATACACATCATTACTTTCAGATATCCGTAACTGCAGTCAGTGAAATGTTACATTACAGCGATGCTGAAGCTCCTTAATCAAGTTCTAGTTTTACTGTATTAGATGATTCACTGACTCATGAAAAAGCAGCTCCATAGTGCCCATGACAGCTCATTAAACTGTGTGGCACCTGCTACCCACACACAGGAAACACGAGTGAGGCATCTCAGCTCTCAGGCTTAAGAGGCAGGGATTCCTGGAGAAGAAGGAAAAAAAAAGGAAAAAAAAAATCAAAACAAAAATGTAGAGAGATATTTACCTCATCTGACATCAAGAGACTTCTAGCAAAATTAAATGTGTGATTTGGTATTCCTTAAGTTGCCAGATAGACATCATCTTCACACTGGAAGGCAATTAGTGTCATTCATCACTAGTGTACCCAAAGTCCTCTCAGGTGAACAGCACAAAAACATATCCCAAGTATGTGCTCAGTTACACAGTTATATAGAAAGCTGTATGAAATTTTGAGAAGGAAAAGGAAAGCAACCTACAGCCAGCCAGGGAAACTTCCAAAATCTTTCAGAACTTTCTGTCATTGTCATGTCTTTGCAACTAGGCCATTTTAAGATGTCAGCTATTTCAGTAGTCAATCTCAAAAACATCTACTCTGGGTGATCTGGAATAGCAATTTTTGGGTCTTTAAATTTGTCCAAATTCACATTTGTTTACCTATTCCCACCTGTCAGTGTATTCCCTTGTGCTGGTTTTGGCTGGGGTAGAGTTAATTTTCTTCATAGTAGCTAGTATGGGGCTGTGTTTTGGACTTGTGCTGGACACAGTGTTGATAATACAGGGATGTTTTTGTTATTGCTGAGCAGGGCTTTACACAGAGCCAAGGCCTTTTCTGCTTCTCACACCACCCCAGCAGCGAGTAGGCTGGGGGTGCACAAGAAGGTGGGAGGGGACACAGCTGGGACAGCTGACCCCAACTGACCAAAGGGATATTCCACACCATATGACATCATGCTCAGCCTATAAAGCTGGGGGAAGAAGAAGGAAGGGGGGGACGTTCGGAGTGATGGCATTTGTCTTCCCAAGTAACCGTTACGTGTGATGGAGCCCTGCTTTCCTGGAGACGGCTGAACACCTGCCTGCCGATGGGAAGTAGGGAATGAATTCCTTGTTTTGCTTTGCTTGCGTGCACTGCTTTTGCTTTACCTGTTAAACTGTCTTTATCTCAACCCACAAGTTTTCCCACTTGTACTCTTCTGATTCTCTCCCCCATCCCACCTGGGGRGAGCGAGCAAGCAAGTGGCTGTGTGGTGCTTAGTTGCCAGCTGGGGTTAAACCACAACATCTCTTTTAATCCTCTTCACACTCTCCAGACAGACAGGGTGGTGTGAGAAATTTGCCTGGTAGGGGAGTACAAAGGCGAGTTCCTACTTGCTCCAGATGGAAAAAACAGGAGAGGAATCCCAATCATGTAGTTTGAAGTACTTGGATCAAATAAAACTGCTCACTGCTAAAGACATACTTTTGCCTACTTGTCCGCAGACAGCTAGAACAAGAGAAGCAGTTCTTCACATCTATTCAAGCTCTTATTTATACATAGCAAAATACTGCTTAAAAATTATTGTTCTCCAATTTATAGTGTTCAATAAAGGGCTTGTCCAAATACAAAACTTTAGACAACAGTTATGACAACTCTGGGAAGGAAAAAGGACTATATGAAAAAGAAAATAGCAAGCATGACTAATTATTTTCCCATCTAAACTTAGTTAAAAAAAAAAATAAGCCTTTTTAAAGAGATCCACAAGCTGAAACAAAACAGCCAAAAAACCCCTACACATTAAGACTCCCATTGGTTATCCATACCAGAAAACCAATGTAGCAGTCATGAATAGACAATAGGTTTCTCCAGGAGAAACCTTAAAAAAAAAAACCCACTAAGGTGTTCTAAAACATCTGTGTAAGACTACCTGTAACATTTGAACATTATGAGTGCTTTGAATGTTTCAAAGCCATGTTCTTTGTTGTCCAGCTTTTAAAGATTAAAGCTTTTAGGCAATAATGGTTCCTTAAAATAACTTTGCAAATAGCTGTACTGGGATGGGGTTAATTTTCTTCATAGCATCCCATATATCCCAGCATCTGTGTTTTGGGTTTGTGGCTAAAAGAGTGTTGATCACACAACAGTGTTTTGGCTAATGCTGAGCAGTGCCCACTAAGCACAGATGTTTCCTTTTTCATTGCCTCCTCCTCTTCCCCCCCCACCGCCGTCCAACCCTGCACTGACTAGGCTGGGGTGATCAAGAAGCTGGGAGGGGACACAGCCAGGACAGATGCCCCCAGCTGACCAAAGGGATATTCCATATGGGATCATGCTCAGCAATAAAAGCTCAGGGAAATGAGGAGGAAGGAGGGACATCCAGGGTTATGGTGTTTGTCTTCCCGTTGTAAACACTTGCCTGCTGATAGGAAATAAATTCCTTATTTTGCTTTGCTTGTGCACACAGCTTTGCTTCCCCTATTAAACTGTCTTTATCCTGACCCATCTTGCTTTTGTCCTTCTGATTCTCTCCACCATCCCACCAGGGGGAAGAGTGTATGAGCAACAGGGTGGGGGCTCACCTGCTGGCTGGGGTCAACCCACCACAACAGCCTAGGTTTTTAACTCAGTTACTTTAGTAGTCCAGTCAGACAACAGTAATGCATTCACATATGGTGCTTAGCTTTCAGATACTCCAGTTTATTACAGACTTAACACAATAAGACATAGTATCAAAAAAAAAAAAAGTAGATTGCAAAGTTTTCACATCATGGAATGCCAATAGTTACAAAAATTGAAATCATACCATTGAAAATACATGAAAGCTTGTGGGAAAAATATGGGAAGATAGACAGAAAACTTGTGGGAGATAGGGAAGGAGGAGAGAAAAATATTAAGTCAGTTTAAAAAAAAGAGATGCATGACCCAAGCTTTTTTTAACAGAAAATTTAGTATCATTCTTTAAATCAAACAATCCTGTCTAGAAGCATATATTCATAATGAAGTTAACTCCAGATTTTGAACCTCTAAATAACAAGATCCCTTGTCCCAGTTAACTTATACTAAGGTAACTTCTATGTCCTACACGTCATTCCCAAATACCCCAACTTCTAGAGTGTTTATCATACTTAAGTTGACAGTTTGTTTGCTACACAGTTACGAGAACAACAGTTTACAATTCTTAAGTTACAAAAATAGTGATCACTCATTAGTATTTCTATACATATCTCAAGCTATTATATGCACACTCTGTACAGTGGATGTTAACAGTGGTTAAGTTTGCTTCCTTAATTAAAACAAAACAAAAAAAAAAAGAACTAAATCACTGACAGTCAGACCTAAAATATTCAGGCACCGTAATATACTTGCATGTCTGGCACTAAATATCCCTGCCCATGCAAAGCAAAAGCAGTTTCAGTACCCAAAAGACATATGCATCCAGGTTGTAAGACCTCTATGATGGTTGGTGGAAGAGGACAGTATGAGGATCAGTATGTTACTGCCACCGAACAGTCTCGCGTTACCCTGTAGGGCCCAACACTAACTTGAATTGTACAGATTCCTTGCAGGCAACCGTTCCTGCCCAACAGGCCTGCCTACAGGCAGAAAAGCAAAGTGTACATGGTAAAAGCTGTAGGGCAGCAGAACAAACTACCCCAACCTACCCTCTGGTAGTGACCAGAATTCCCCAGCTAAAGGTAATATAGGAAGGTGACTTCTCAAGTAGACAAACACTGGATGTTTTCGCCATACTCAAATTATTGTTTTCAACATGTTTTGGTTGGGTTTTGGCTTGAGCTTTATTCCTGCCCCTCCAAAACCAAAAAAACCAATCTAGATTTTTCGGCATAATCAGGGTCACACTAACAAATGTGGTTGCATTATTGATGTACATTGGTTGCACTTACACTACTTATCCTTCCCTTTCAGAAGTAACAGTGAGCCTGGAAGCATTGCTAGGGTTGTGGCATTTTGTTAGACAGGCAAGTAAAAAATTTAGTTCTTAGAGGTATTACCGCTAGTCTTACTTATCTCTCAACTCTTGAAGCCCAGTCCAATTGATGTTAAGCTTCAGGTAGCTGCCCAACTCTGAAACAAGTCACCCATTTCAGAAGATGCTGTCTGGGAACAGACAGATGTCCCACTACAGATTTGAGGGATGGGAAGAAAAGCAAAACCGCAACTAACCCCACCATCACCACCACAAAAAAAAAAAAGCCTTAAATGCTGAATAAGAAATAACACAATTTTTCTTTTAATGTTTTCTGAATGYAGAAATCTCTCATACTACTCCAAGCACCATCCTTTCCATCACGAGGGCACAACACTTCAGATGGTTAAAGACCTTAACAGTTCAATCCAAGCACTTAAGAGATTCAGTGCTTAAATGGTTAGCTTTATACACCACACACTAAAAAGCCCAGAGTCATGTTTGCAATGTACTGCTATGAGAAAATTTATTCACTTGCAGAACTTCAAGGACAAATTGGAGCAAAGTCAACTAAGGCATGTACTTAAGTCTGCCAAGATAAGGCTGCGAAATATAAACACCACAATGTTAATATCAAGGTCACGCACACATCAGAAGTGCATTAAGAACTTCAAAGCTATACCACACAGGAAAAAGGTAGTTATGCTTGTCTTCACAAAAGATTAAGAATTAAGCAACTATCCCCTAAATATCAAGATGAGTAAATAAATTATGAACGAGCTTCTACAGGCTTTTCCCCACACCAGGAATTCAAGAGAAAGTATCAGGTACTATGTCTTTTAGTAAGAACACTTCCCTTTAAATCTCTCCAAATGGATATTTGATGGTTAGATCTTTGTTTGGTGGCATTATTCATTCATTTATTTTTAAAGCATCATATTTAAAATGTAAAATAATTTTGTTCTCCAGGTCAGAATGGCCAACTAGCCAACATTTTTACTCATTTAAGTGTTCCATATTAATTTACCTTCAGTTATAATTTTGAAACTTTACAGTTATTCTATACAGAATACATTGAGTTTTGTTTTTCAATTGTGCCATCACAGTGCAACATCTGGACCACTGTTTTAAGAGGTAACTAACAGAGCTTCCATTTTAAAGTGCAACAGGTTTTGGTACAGGAATTGCTACAAAGAATTCAAGTGAAAAGAATTATACTAGAAATAAATCCCTTGAAACACAACACTACAATGCCAGTATATATCTATTTGATAGTATTTGAAGATTACGGGGAAGTTACAAGTGAAGCATGAATCACTTCAGAAGAAATCCTTCAGAAACCATCTTACACACAGGAAAACAAACAAAAATTACAATTCTTCAGGTTGACCTTCTGGAGAGTATTTGTGCTTATTGATTTACAGTGAACTGAAAGGCTTGCCTTTTTTATTTTAAAATCAAGATAAAAAATACATGTGAAATAATTACAGGTCTATCACTTGGATCTATTCTCATAGCTTGTTTAGAAAGTTATACAAGTTAATACTGACTTCCTTTCCTCCCTTAACATGATTTTCTGTGGCTGAGCTTGGAAACAAGTCTAAGGTAAGTATTCCAACAGATGGCTTAACTACTAATTTTAATATAACATCTCTTCAGATAAGCAGGTAAGTTCAAAATCTTGCCTTTGGTTACTAATATGCTGACAGTTTTGCAAGGACATACTAGCACATGTGGAACCTTAAGCTTTTGATTCTCCTGTAACTGACTTAATTTGAGGATTCATCAATAGGATCTTTACTCCAGCCTCTATTTTAAGGTGAGAACTCTTAGTCATTCAGTAAGTCTACATCCATTACATATACCAGATGACAGACATTAAAAATAAGAGTTGCATCTTCCCCCTTCTGCCACATACATGGAAAGAATAATTCCACTCATAATTCTTTATTTTAAATTAGCCAATACCAAGCATTTCATGCAACGTAAGGTCCACAAATTTAAGTATGTATTTTGCTCAGCACATCTGCCAAACTTTCAAAGGTCAGTCTGAGCCTCAACACTGCATAAACAGTATAACTTCTCCCTGCCATGCTTGTTCAAGCAGCATTCACTACTGTCACCTAATAATTTTATCATTGTGCCATTCCAGTTATTTTGGATTACCTTTTATCCTTTGAAGAAAAATTTGTTTTAAATTGATATAAATACCTGCCTAGAGCTGTTTTCTTCTTTTTCTACTTAAAAAAAACCCACAACAAACCCAAACCAAACAAAACCAACATTCTAGGTGTAAATACTAGGCCTAGAAGAAAAAACCCGTATCACCTGCTGGCTCACTTCAGATCTGACATGGTTTAAATCAGAATTCTCTCCCTACCCTCCAATATAAACAAATCTTTCTACAACAGATAACATAGTAGAATTTACCTCTCTGCTTCTAAGTAGCTCCCCACTATCCTGATCTTCAGTTATCACCTATATATTTTCAGACTATCAGACAAGCTTCTTTATGCATTTTATCAGCCACAGGACTTAACCTCATCTATACTCTAGGAAGATTAGAGCCAATTGTGAACTAGTTTCCCTTATGATTGTAAGCTGTAATAAAGAATGTTTACTTTTAAGTGCCCAGATTCAACAGTAATTTTCAGAATGTAACTACAGTAAGTCATCAGAATTGACTATTCCAGTTCCAGAAGTTCTCCAAAGCCAAAAGCTGACATCTTCATCTTACCAACAATTATATGAAACTGACAGTTTAGGCTCCAAAATTTTTCACAGACATTCAGAATAAGCGCTCATAGYATTCAAACAGAGGAGGGTTTTTTTGTATAGTTACTTAATTTCTTTTAAATCAGTCTTACATCATCCATATTCTTTCCCCCACCCACTCAATTGGGTCCACCTAAGAAAGGCCGATAAAGAAGAGTAATATAGACATGTACCTTTACTGAAGTACTGGAGCATAAGAGATTGTTAGTTGCAAGAAGTTACTCAGCAGCCTTTTTCCATAGTGTTTATTGCTAATTCATTTTATATAGCTTATTTCCAGGATATAGGCAGCATAAAAACCGCAACATCTATTTTAAAAAATATATTATTCATTACAATGCAACAGTCTCAGTAACACCTTCTTACAGCTGCAACTTACCTAATTCAGAAATAAAACAATTCTAATCTAGTTAATTAAAAAGTTTTGTACCTAACCCTTAGAACAGTCAGCCTTCAGAAGTCAAGCAACTTTGGACCCAAAAATTTACAATCACCATGTTTGATAATAACCCTGGAAATTCTCACTGTGCAAACCATCTTACTGAAACTATTTAATAGCTTTGTTATAAGTCAGTCTCATGATTACATCAGCATTTAGTCTTACAGAACGAATTGCTTTATTCTCCCTTGCACTAACTTCGATGTGAACTGTGAGTGCTCTGGAGATTCAGATAACTACTGCATTGCTTACTGAACCTGCGCACTAAATATATGCACCCCAACATATTAACACTTACAAGTAGTTAGATACACAGTATATTAAAACAATAAAAATGATGAAAATTTACATCAAGCTGCCCAAACCCATGCTCAGTTTCCCACCTAGTTCCAACTGCATAATCTTGAGTTTAATAGCTGTACTCAAAAGTTTACTAAAAAACAAAGTAGAATGACACTGTCAAAGTCTTTACCCATTCATTTTCAACAGTCTTGAATTTTTCCTTTGTCAGTAATGATTCTGAGGGTTGTTTTTTGTTTTGTTTTTAAATCCAACTTTAAATCTAACAACATCCCAGAGGTAGCAGGAGGGAATAGGGATGAAAAGGTGCCAGATTCTAGAAGCTGAACATTCAAGTAGTGTCATCCAAGAGAGCTTTCCTGGCTTTCACAGACTGCATGTCACCTCTAATCATGTATAGCAAATGAAAAGTAGAATCCCAAAATAAAACAACTATTGCCACTGGTTTATTAATAGAAGTTTCACACCCAGGTACCTCAAAGTAATGTTACTTAAGTAGTAATACTGCCAGTTTTAATAGTCAAATATCAAGAACTGAAGTATAAACTTAAAGTTTATGAGTATCAATTTTTCTAAAATGCTTATTAGTGACACATTTCACCTAAACACAGACGTACACACAGTACTCTAAGCTGATGTACCACACTGTAAGGACAGGTCCCAATTCAGTTCAGGAATCTGATATTCCCCCTGCCCCTCCCACCACACAACTTGACAGAAGTGCTTACAGTAATAGAAAGCAAACAGAAGGGGAAAACACAACATTTAACAAGTGCATCTATATACATTTTGCACCTTTTCCCTCCTTGCATCTAAAGTGAACAGGTCACCATGTTCGCTATGCTTTACATGCGCATACTCTCCCCTTCACGGAGTACCAGTCCTATTCAAAGGATCTCTGCAAGCATCAACAGCAGTCATTCCACACTAACCAACAGGTGCTTTTATTGCGGAGGCTGAAGTACATTTAAATATTCTGACTGGCCCAGCTGGTAGGTTGTGTTTCCTCCACAGTCCACATACTGGTATCTCTCCTGGGATATTTGCTCAGAGTGGCCAAAGTAAGAGGTTGTCACTGTCACTCTTAAAAAGACAAAACAGAAGAGATACTTGTTTTGTAAGGGACTTGACTTCCCTATTTTAAAGATCAGTGTTTCTACGTTACTAGGGTTTTTAAGGAAAGAGTTTTGGAACAAAATATGTAATATTATTAAGAAGAAAGTTATAAATAAAGTTAAAACAATACTAGTTTACCACTACAGATTTTCTCCATGAAAGATATTTGCTTTCCTGAGCACACTTTTTTTTCCCCTAAAGAAGATGGTAAGGCTGAGGTTTACTCATTAATAACCTTGCTTTGCAAGGAGAAAGCAAATGATGATTAGAGAAGCTACAGCCATGGTTGGTCTACACCTCTTCCCTGCCCCCCCTCTCCTCCCACTGCAAAAAAAACCCCACCATGCTGCTATTTATGCAATCAGTCACAAAAAGCAGACTCTGGCAGAGTAGCAGGAGCCTGTAACTGCTTAAGATCATGAAGATCTCAGCTATTTTTGAACAGTGGCTGATATACAAACTCATTTCAAAGTATATGAGACCTTAGTAGCTCCATGGCTACAGCCCAACTGCAGAGCAGATACAGTAATAACAGTTTCACCTATTCACACTGCCAGAACCTGTCAAAAGACACAGTTCAGTTTCAAGAACTATGAAGCTACTACACTAGAAAACAAGTTGATTTCATTTTATCTATGATGCACAGACTCCAGGATTAAGTATTTCTGAGTAATATTTCAAGGAGAATTACATGGCTTTTAAAGTTGTTTCCAACAAATAGGAAGTTTCCATACTTACTGCATCATCACTACTATGTTATGCACTTTGATAGATGCTAAAGTACAGAAGTCACTGCAAAAAAGAAAAACAGTTGTTAGATTTGCATCAAGCTTTTACAGGTAATTATCTAAAAAGCAAGAATTGCGGCTTCAACTGGAAATTCTGCTGTGTATACAGAGACTATACAGTTGCTAGCAACGGTAACTAAAATACTTCTTCAAAAACACTGCCTGTGACTGTATACTCACCTAGGTCTACTTATATATACATAGTCTTGCTTTCACATGAGCTTGCTTACACATAATGCTTGCCAACAAAAGCATCCTGTGAGACAGTGGTTACTCCATCTTTCAGAAGCTAACCAAAGTTAACCTGAACAACTACATTAAAGCATGTCAATATCATTTCGTCACTGATGAAGACTTTTATTATGAAGGGTTATAGACATAATTTGCAGTTCACTCCATGTCATCAAATTTATATACAGAAAGGAAAATTTACAACAAACAATAAGTGTTATGCCAGCTTCAGCATCTTTTCATGTAAAAGCAGCAATTTCTGTCAAAAACAAAAAGTCCTGAGGCCTGCTATTCTTGCTCAAAAAATATCACAAACTTAGGAAAGTCTTTTTTTTTTTTTTTTTTTTTGGCACTTATCCACTTCTGTATTATGCAAAGTGACCTTTAACCAATCTGCAGAGATTTTGAAGTTATTGTCAGAGTTATTGTCTTCTTGCAAGATACCTTTTCAGACTTACATTTTCTGCCGTGCACCTACGTACCAGTTACACAGAGCACTATGTAAGTGTATACTTTTCCCCCCACCTTAAATCAATCACTCTTGGTCACACATTTATCAGCTCTGGAATGAAAGGCATGTGATCAGTGCAACAAGATTGCATGGCAGCTACCCACAATATTTGCATGCCGTTGTCATTCTTTTCCCCAGCACCAACAAACATATGATGAAGTATTAAACAGTGAATGAACACAGGTGATTCAAATTATATGAAAAAACAAATAAAACAGTTTGGTATTAAAAGTTGTTTTATATTGGTATCTATAGTAATGACAAATATCTTGATTTTTTTCCTGCTAGGCTCAAAACAGGATTTAGTTAGACCATAATGCCAGATATTCTCAGTTATTGTAGTTTTCTAATCCAAAATATAGACAACCTGTAACATAATATAAAGCCAGCTCGTATCCAACAGCACATACTGGCTGACAAGCAGAGATGTTCAACACCAGCACGCTGTTTTTTTAAGTCTGGATTATCTGGAAATAAATCTGTTTTAAAAAAAACCCAAAACATAGAAACCAACCAACCAAGAAAAACCCCCAAAAACCACACACACCACACAGCACAAAACTGTAGCTAGGAAACCACATTGAAGGTGAACCCCACATTGAGCCAGCTTTCTAAAATAAATGGGTGGAAATGCCCCGTATGATGCTGATTTCATCATACAGGTCTGCTGAATCCAGATGATTGCATGCAGACACTTCAGGTCTCTAAGATCTCCTGTATTCAACCCAAGCTGATTTTACAGGACACCTGCTCTTCAGGATCTGAACAACTAGCTAGTTATGACTAATACAAGACCTAAATTGACTACCTGGGGAAACACTGAAATGTGATCCACTGTACAACCCCCAATGCTATAACCCACAATACTATCTGTATTACAAAGATTATCCCAGGGCCTTCACTGGAAAGTTAAATTTTTGTGTGTGGAGAAAAACCCAAACACAGTAACAAATACAAAACCCCACCAAGACCAGCTGAAGCTATGTTGGCTGGGTGTTCAAATTAAAGTTCACTTGCTGTCTCCAGGGTTGCTCCATACAGCAACCCCAGGCTTTCAAGACCCACAATACAGTGACAGAGCAGAAACCCATCCACGACAATAACCGTCAACAGGTCAGGGAGGTCAACTAATACTAACTGTGCAACATACAGAAAATCCGGAGAAGATGAACAGCTATAGTTTTGTGTGTGGCTCAAATTCTGTTTAGTGCATTTTAAACACATCACAACAAAGCTAGTGAGTGCCACTCAAGTAGTAGGACCTTGCTGTATCAGCCTGTACAAGAACTCAGATCCTTAACTGACACAAACTTCTATAGTTATGGGTCTCTTATTACCAGTTATAGCCCACGCTTAGTGTCACTGTGCTGAAGCAATGAATATTTTCACATGCATGCAAACCACCTATTAGTCTGCTCTTCTAGTAACGTTCGCAAACACTTGCTGTCCTGAAGGAAGGCAAGTCCACATTACAGACTACTGGCACTGACATATGACAGTTTCTCTGCCTCTACTCCAAGACTGCACAATCTACCCGAGCTGGACTGGTGAGCAGATCATTGTTCCACACTATTGCCAAGGCTGCAGCTATCAAGCAGAAGAGCCTGAAATCCATTCAGTTCAGGCCACAGGCAGAGCAGCTTTTACCTGTCCGCATCTCTCTAGACATCCAAAGTTATCCAGGTTTTTCTAAGGTTAGTCACCAGCTTGCGGTTAAAAGTTGCAGCTATTTCAACAGCATTACTGAAATTAAGGCCACAGTACTGACCATGAAAGAAGTTCCAATGCATTATTGCACCAAAAGCACGACTAGATAGGTATCAGCATGAGTTCTATGAAGGCCACATTTATTTATTCCTCATGCATCCAAAGGATGAGCAGATTCACAGGATTCAGTGTTTACATAAAGCTAACTTGCATGCCTTTAAATAGGTGACAGAAGTACACCACTTTCTGCTTATTTAAAGTTGGTGCCCAATTTGCTATTTCATACCTGTTTCAACTTATTCCAACACTTCAAAGCTATAAGGTTCTCTCCCATCCCAAAGGGGCTGGCATCCGCTAGAACTGCACACAGACCTGAAGTCTCAGTAGTTAACTCTTTCTGTTCAGTCTGCATTTCAGTGTAAGAGAACTAACATTTGGTTTTGTTACCAAGACATACTGAGCTAATAGTCTGTTGGTCAAATGAACTTTCAGAAGCTATGAATAAAACAGCTCAAAGTTTAAAGGACAGGCTGTAAACACTGCTTATCATTGTACACACACAGTCTGAAGAAAAGAAATACAAATTAGCCTCTAATTTGTATAGAATTAAATACGAATTCCCTCTACCACCAGAGAAATTTGTGGAAAAGTTACTAGAGAATGTGTTAGGGAACACACCTGCACTTTCATCCCCCAAAGCAGCAGGTTCTAGCTATTGCCAAGGCCTAAAACATTGGGATAGAGATACCATTCAAAGTGCTGAGAGCCAGGTACAGCAAGCCACTATATGAAAACAACCATAGTTTAAGTATTTTTCAGTACTATTAAACTCACACAAAGAAAATGCCACAACACCTCTGCAAATACATTTCTGCTGACTTTGAAAAAAGTCGGTTTTAGCACCATCATAATTTTTAATGAGGTCCACATGATATTTATAGATGAGTACACTTACAACATGTAGCTCATTTCATCTTGTATGACTGTGGGCACCATATAGTCAATCTAAAAAAAAAAAGTAAAAAAAGTAATGAAAACATAAATGAGTAGATTTATATATGAAGATTAACACGTATTCAACTTTGAAAGCATATCGCATTTACCTGTTTCATATCCAGAGGACCAATGTTGGTGATGTTGTTCAGCCGTGCTTTCCCAATAACTGTTTTTGAAAACTGAACTTGGGCTGTGATATTTGCCACTTCAACAGAATAATAGTTGTTGTTCGTTATATTTAGTGTGTTCTGAAAAACAAAACAAAACACTAACAGCTATCCATTCTGTGTATCTTGATGAGCACACATGTTTATATTTGGCACAGTAATACCTGAAATTATGCAAGTATATTTTCCTGCCTTCTAGGATTGGGGGGGGAAGGGAAGGTAAGGGACCATCACTTAACCCCCTTCTCAGTTTTTTTTGTGAATATATTGAGCAGCACAAACTTCTGCACAACTTCCCTCCACTGCAAATACTGACCATTTCTTCCTATCCTCAATTATTCCTTCCAGGAAATTTAGTTAATCACAAGATCCTTCTCTCCCATGGCTGCTTTGCTTTATTTAAAATGAGGAACTCTACCAAAAGTCTTTAGGTCATCCTGTATTGACTGCATTACCAAGAAGTCAAGAAGCATGTGGAAAGAACTCCTTTAAGTTTTAAGGTGGATAAGAAACCATTTTTCCTCAAAACCAATTTTGACAGATGCATAATACCAGGACAGCATTAGTAACATTCTACATACACACACACACACACACCCCACATTTCACTCATATTCCAAAAAATAATGCAGAGAACTCCAAAGTCACTGTTCCCATGAAAATAGAAGACCCAATGGTAGCTTGCAACTACACCTCTATTGGCTATAGCTACAGGAACCAGCCACAGCAGGTCCAGTTACATTTTTCAAACTGGTCATTGTATCTGCTTGTATTTCTCAAGGCACTAACTAGGCTTACCAGCTAGACCACAATTTCTATGTATATTAAACTGTCACAGTAGTATCTCTTGTTGCATTTATCCATTACAAACATCCCAACAGACAGCTAGACTTACCGTAATATTTAGATATATTATACGTCTACCCTGTTCATAAGTGACATATACTGACTTCACACCAATGTATTCAACATCAATTGAGCGAGGAAACAAGAAGAATACAGCCAGTCCAGAAAGTAGTAAACATACAATTACAGAAGCAGTCACGTAGAGCTTTCTGGAGGAAAAAAGAGCACATTTCAGAGTCAAAAGCACGTTAAACAATAGTGGCGTGTTATTTTCTTTTAAGTGATAAGGAGCATGACTAGTCAATACAACTAGTTCAGTTTATTTCTAGCTTCCATTAGCTTCCAAAGGGAAAAAAGACCAAAACTATGCTGCGCTTCCTGTCTATGTCTCAAACAGAGATGTTACTCTTGTATATACATCAGAAATCAAGTTTCAAAACCTGTGGTTATCCCACCATTTGTAACTTAAAGAGGAAAATGGAAGAGGTAAATATTTATGTGCTTTGAAACACAAGCACTTCCTCTTACAATTTATTTATAGCAGAACTTTAGTCATTCTGCGGGACTCTTGCATAACACATCCAGAAAGAAGAATAAAGCTCTTACAAGCCTTACACGGGATTCTTTGTGTAAGATTCTTTGTGTAAGAAAATCAGTCATAAAAGACTTTCAGGGAAAGTGTTAGACTCCTGCTAAGGAACAGGAAATTCACAATTAACCTAATATAAAAGGGGTGTGTGTATGATAATAAAAAAATACATAAATAAAAGGCTCTACTGCAGCTCCAATTTTCTCAAAATTAGAACACTAATGTGTTTCAAATTTGTACTACTATTACATCAGATATATGATCCAGGATAGTATTATGTGACATTATTGTATTTTTTTTTTTCCTGGCACTCATTTCTGTTTACTACAGAAACATCCAAACATTAAGGGGAAAAAAAAACCACCCAAAAACCCCCAAAAAACACCCACAAACAAAAAGTGTCAGAACAAGAAGCCCTGAGCACTGTAATTAAACCTTTAAGTAGATCCTAGGAAAAAAAAAGTTCTATACCAGAATGATGAATTTCTTGATTTTGCTAGCTGCTCAGAGCTTTACAAATGAATTTCTAGGTGACTTATTTTGTAGTAGTCTCCCAAAGAAGTTATCACTTTACTCAGACTTTAACACTGAAGATGTATCTGCTTAGATCAATTAAGATGCTACAGAGATTGATAAATACTTGCATAATTACTGTAGATATTCAGATAAATATCTACATGAAGAGATCATAAAGTATTACTTAGCTTCGTAAGACATACTGTCATGGGAATATGCACACCTGTTAATATATAACTCTCCAAGAGTTAGAGGTTAAGGTTGATATTACTCATGAGCAGGGTTCTTTCAATACCGAATGCAAGAAAACATTCCAGTGATTTTTGCTTGATTCTTCTTGACACTACCTCCTTTAAATTGCTGAATTTTAACTAGAAGAGAAGAATTAACTGTAGATTCATGTATCACAATTAACTATTAACTTACGTTCTTCTTGGCCTCAGTCTCTGATCACTGTATGGAATTAATGCTACCAGCTGATTTTCCTGCCCTAGAAACAAAAACACCCTTTCAGAATTTAGACAAACAAAGAATAAGTATTGTTGCAGTTGCTTCAAAGAAAGAGTGCCCATTATAACTTAAGAGCACCAAAGAATAAACACTAAAGATAAACATTTAAATTCCAGATAAGCTACAGAAGTGTTCTACTTGGGCCTATGTCACTTTCTGAAATAGATCATGGCTTACACAACGCATAGGAAAAAAACACCAAGCCTACAAAGACCAAAGCAGCAACAAATTCTGCCTCTGTGCTGCATACACGCACAGGAGGCAGCATGCCTCTGGCACCATTTCCTCAAGAGAAATGGAGGTATGTAACAGATTCTACCTCTCTATGCCAGACCATATGAAGTTGTAAGAAGAAACATTCAGAAGCTCGGGCAGTAAGAACTGATCCAGAGGCATTCTACATGTACTCTTCTGAAAAGCGGAAGTCAGGTCTGTTTCAAAACAAATGCATGTATCAATTTGGGTGGTGTTGGTAACACAAACTAGACATATACGGCATTCTGGAAATCACTGGTATATACAACTATTTCTCATGGGACTGAGCTGCAGCACCCTGGAAGCCAAAAAAGTATCTACTGGAATTTCTCCAAGCAACAAGTTACTTCACTACACAGCATTTTTAAAAGGGGGATATCTTAACAGTAGAAATAAAAACCACARGCACAGATGAGCTGTTGAAAATACATGGACTACATCTGTCTTTATAGCTTTTGCTATTTGCTGTACAAGAAAATGGAATTGAGATTCATCCATATGAGAACAAAGAGGCCTCAAGACCAAGACAGATTTGCATTTTTTTTTAAGCCAAATGCAGAACTTGACCAACATTATCCACTAGCTAATCAACCACTCAGAAGTGATTCCATACTGAATCAGTAAGCTGAGCAAAGCATGCTAAGCAGGTAGTAGTATGTAACATCAACCTTCTAAAAAACCTCTACCAATTTAAAACACATTTTCATCTCAACGTCAATGAAGCATCTTCAACCTTTGAACAAAACAGCACAGTCCTACTTTCATACTTCATCATACTGAAAACCTAAAGCTGTCCAAGCATGCTGGTTTTGGCTGGGGTAGAGTTAATTTTCTTCMTAGTAGCTAGTATGGGGCTGTGTTTTGGACTTGTGCTGGAAACAGTGTTGATAATTCAGGGATGTTTTTGTTATTGCTGAGAGGTGCTTACACAGAGCCAAGGCCTTTTCTGCTTCTCACACCACCCCACCAGCGAGTAGGCTGGGGGTGCACAAGAAGCTGGGAGGGGACACAGCTGGGACAGCTGACCCCAACTGACCAAAGGGATATTCCACACCATATGACGCCATGCTCAGCATATAAAGCTGGGGGAAGAAGAAGGAAGCGGGGGGACGTTCAGAGCGATGGCATTTGTCTTCCCAAGTAACCATTACGTGTGATGGAGCCCTGCTTTCCTGGAGATGGCTGAACACCTGCCTGCCGATGGGAAGTAGGGAATGAATTCCTTGTTTTGCTTTGCTTGCGTGCGTGGCTTTTGCTTTACCTATTAAACTGTCTTTATCTCAACCCACGAGTTTTCTCACTTTTACTCTTCTGAGTCTCTCCCATCCCACCAGGGGGGAGTGAGCAAGCAGCTGTGTGGTGCTTAGTTGCCAGCTGCGGTTAAACCACAACAGCACATCCAAAACATAGCCTCATACTAGCTACTATGAAGGAAATTAACTCTATCCTAGCCAAAACCAGCACACCAAGTAACAAAACACAGTTTCATGTGTTTATTATACAGTTTAGCCATCATGTCATGTGTTACAGTCTTCCCTACTAGTCATGCAGTCATTCTGTCAACACTTAATTTTTCCCCACTCCCCTCAAAAAACACCAAACATGATTTTTTTTTCCTAAAGTACTGAGGAATAATTAAAAAGACAGCCCTGTTTGTTCTAACAACTCATGTAAAGTTCTAGCTTTAATCACATTATTTCATTAGAATGCATGGACAACATGCATTTTTAATAGTTACTGCAAAATGTTTAATAAATTAGTTAACTCAGATTTGTCTAAGTATTACATCCAAGAATCCTATAGTCAAAGTATTACATCCAAGAATCCTATAGTCAAAGAAATAAGCTTTTCAACATAGGAATCCCGCTATTACTGCATTTTAGCTAGCACTATTTTGAGTAAAACTTGCCATTGATATTATCAAGTATTTCAAGTTAGCAAGCTAACAGAACAAACTTCCTTCTCTGTAGTCTTTTGGTTAAGATAATTTTTAGTTGCATAGCTTTTCCATGCTTCAAATTTGCTGAATTCAGAGGTACTCAAAGAATACATCGCAGTACAAAGTCTAACAGCTAAAACACAAATCTCTTGCGGTATTTGCAACTGTTTAAATATCCCGTGCCCCCTGCCACTTATTCGCAGGTGAGACAGAAGTATTTTTGAACTATACCAGAACCTAATCTGACTGAAGCACACGTACAAAGACAATATGGCACAGACATCAGTCGATTTTCCTGAGCTGCTGGTCAAAATCAGTTCTGAGAGCTTTTACACCCAATAATCTATTTTGGATAAGAGTTCTGGCAAAAGCAAAGCAGTACCAAACACAAAACCTTCTCATCAGTTCATCCCCCCCCATCAAAGGGAAGATCTTACAGCTGAAGCAGAAGGCTGTGCCTTGGCACACTGCATTTGCCGCTCTCTCCTTTTGCCCAGTTTCAGATATCCTGCATTCTCCTTTCAAAGGTCTGTTTCTAAAGAGCTGTTCAGGTGGCTTATCATATAGGAGAGAAGCGTAATAAAGCAGAATGTTTTAGAAGAAAAGGAAAAGCAAAGGATGAGGGCAGCAAGCAAATAAAATGGTTAGGCATGAGGACTAACACTGTGCAGCCTACTCCTTCCCAACGCAGCCAGGGATCCCATATATTTTCAACTCCCAGCTGGGGTCCTCTGCCTAGCAGGGACAGATGGGACAAAGGGAGGGTAAAGGAAAACAAGGGGCACTGACAGCAGTGAGGGCAAGAAAATTCACTATAAATGATCAGGGGAAAGGTGTGGTAGCACAGGTCTACTTTCCACTCGCTGTATTTGCAGCTATTTTTGCAAAGTTACATATTGATTCAAATAGTTTAAAATAGGTAGTTAAAAAAAGATGCAATAAAATGTCACAAAAATAAAGGTTTGCAAATTCAACTTGCAAGAGCTAGCATTATGTGTGAATTTAAAGCTGAGAAGCAAGGAACATTGGCATTGTACAGACAGAAGATGACCCAACAGGTAACAGCCAAAGCTGACTCAATTTGTTTCGTTCATCCAGTGTAATCATAACAAAATGCTTAGTGCTAAAGAGTCAAGAAGATGAAAAAACTTCATCTTGACTAGGAGAGCTATTTGTTACAGATTGTTATAGTTACAGCTGCATATGGTTATGAGGTAAATTTATAGGTTAAAAAAAACAGAAATAAAGAAAACTTACCTCGTGGAATTCTTCCTGTTCCCTGGCAAGTTGGGCAGGTGACGCTGTCTCTTCCTGTAAATTCCACATAGGGAAATTGCGATACATCTCCACATCTGCCGTCTTCATTTTGCGATTCTGAGTGAACTAACCCGTTCCTCATATTATCAGACACTGTGCCTCCATCATAGCCATCTTCCTTGCATGTGTGCATAGGCAGGTGAGAAAGTGATTTTCCCATGTCTAAAATAAAAGTCAGAAGAAAGCTTTCAGGGAGAACAATTCAAACATGGCTTGCATTTATTCCTCCGCATCAGGTAACTGTTAGTCTATGGTCATTACTCTGACAAGACTCCTGCTGTCCTCTGTTCAGATCCCTTAAGACCTGGAAAGCGCTAAGGCCCTGTCAAACTGGAGTCAATCCCAAGCTGTAAAAACCTGAACTAACTGGGAGCTTTGTTCAGACCCTCCAATACGCACAGGTTGAAGGGGGATTGATGAGAAGCTTAAGTTAGAACAGTACAATTGCTGGCAAAAGGTTGCAGCAGTCTAGCAGTGCTTTTCAAAGGATTGTTACTGCACAGACTTTCACACAACATATTAATCTTTGTATAAAAAAAAAATTCAAGACTGGGCTCTAGAAAGCAAGTTTGCAATTTTCAGTGGATTCTACACAGACTACAGACCCAATTCTAATAAGCTTTTTAGGTTGGACTTGTTTTGAGAACACAGGATCAGCTACTACTTTTCAAGCTAGAAATATAAATCTCCAGGTGTTTAAACTGATGATTCCCTTTAACCCAAAAGAGGACTTATTCACAGGAAAGTCAAGGAAAAAATGGGAGTTACTTTAACATAGCTGCTGGCAATATGCAGCATTTATAAAGACTTGTTAAAAAAAAAAGTATGAATCACAAAAGCATTTTTGCTACCTACGCAAATTTTAAAATTTTCTCATTACTGTAGCTTTTCAGCCATGACACTGAAACTACTTTGAAACACAGAACACTTGAAACTAAAGGCTGTAATGAAGCGATGCAAGGAGAAACCTTCCTAATTTGCAACAGGTGGAAAACAAACTCAAAGTTAAAAAAATAAATCTGTACAGCAGTGGCAATCAGTTGCCCAGCTTATCCCCATAACCCATTTTAATTACTTAACACACAGAGACACCAGCCACTCAGTTCACCAGTGTCTTGGGGAACAGGATGATTTAAAAAGAGTATGCAAAACTTCAGTTTTTCCATTGTAAGTGGCATTTTTAAAGTGGCTGCTAGTAATTATCATGCTGGTTCACTGAGAAAGGAAGCCCTAAGAGGAAGATCAAGAGAGTAAAACAAGTCAGAATATTTTAAACCAACCACTCAAGACAGAACAGAAAGATCTCAAATACGGTGATGGTAACACGAGCACAGCATTAATTCATTATATTGCCACAAAGTCTAGGTGAATGTAGGAGGGGAAAAGTAATTCAACAAATGCCAACAGTCACTGTTTCAGCAAATATGCACCATTATTTTATTCCTTTAAGTCATTAAACCCTTACAAGAAGGAAAACTATTTATCCTTATGCTGCTACAGCACTTTTTAAACATTCTAAGTTGGGGAGCCGTTCAATGATGGAAATTGTTCAATGGAAAATTAAAACTATTGAGTTATTGAAAAAAATTTTCTGAAAAAGTTGTTGACAATGTTGATGATTATTCCATTTAGTGGTTTTGCTTACTGTTCTCCTTGTAGCTGACCTACAGCCTTTAAGCTATGAAACTTGAGTCTTGCAGCTTAGGCAATAGCTGTCACAGTTATAGGTCTAAAACCTTAGGGATCAATCCCTGGTGCTGTTATGTTACGGTATTCAACTTACTACCTACTCTACTGACAGTAGGCTCAGGCTATGTCTACATTAACAACTAAATACAGAACAAGCAGCAACTCTGTAGAAATCAACAGTTATTGAGGATCCAACATCCACACTATCCATGGTTTTGTGTGTTTATTTCACACTAGCTCTTGTCTAGACTGAAAACACCCACTCACAACTGAAGTGCACCTTCTAGTTTTAGCTTCTTCCAAAAGGAAGAGAGTTCACGCACTCCCAGATCACACTGTGACGTGAACCAACGTGCAGCAAGCAAGGATGACTGGGAACTCATTTCAAGAGCACACTCTTTATTTGAATTAAAATACTAATGCAGATGTATCCTCCAATGCCAACTGTACCTAAGCTTCAATAATAAGAATTTAATAGTGTTGTTCTACCACCAGAGACTTAGGAGAGACATGTCTATGTTCACAAATGAGAAAACAGCCAGCCACCTTCAAGTGAAATGTGTTCCTCCAACGTGCTTTCTCCCCCAGCTAAGCACTGAATCTTACTACAGCTGACCAAAACTCAAGAACACTGTGTTCTTTTATCCAGCACTTATATGCTGAACAGTAGTAGTTCTGAGACTATATTATCTTCATATGTGACAGCCTCTATACTGTTACCAAAGTCTCAAACCCTGCTTCCTTAACAGCTGTGCTTTAACCCAGTCTCTCCCTCATAACTGATGTACACACTCCAGTCTCCTTGGACTTGTCTGGAGTTTCCTTGAATTCACACTCTGTTAGAAAGAATTTGGTAAGTTAAAAAATGTTGTGATATGCAGCTTTTGTTTAAGACTGTGCCCTTCAGCTTGCTATGGCACCGCAGCATGACAGTACATAGACAAAACCCAAACAATGTCCCAGGCACACAGAACCACCACATCCTGAGTTACATGCAAGACTTGGGGGAAAAAACTTCTTGTTTATAAACTCAGTGAAACTTTATAGAGTTAAACTCGACTGTTATACTTCTCCAAAGAGTTAGGCTGGCATTCCTACCCCTTATATGCAAATATATAAACTTCAGGTTACAAACCTACTTCTTTTTCAAAACAGCAAAAGATTTTTAAGCACGACCATCTTCTGCCCTACCAGCTGTGGCTTAACCACAAACATCGCAAGCTCCTCCAAAACAGAAAGCTGCAAGATAAGGCGATGACTTGGCAGTCACAAACTCGCTCAGCACGGGCAGGCACCTCCAGCGCTGCCTTTCACGACCCCTTTAGAGACCCACCTCTCAGACACAGCCCGCTCGCTAAGGCTGGCGCTGCCAAAAATACGGGAGTCAAGAACCTCCCTGAGATTTACGGATTTTCTCGCCCGTCAAGCCAGAGCCGCAGCTGCTCTCGCAAACACGACGAAGTTTCCAGCCGGCGAGCGCGGACCAAGGCCCGGCGAGCTCGGCCGCTGCCAGGCTGCCCCGGGGGGACTCCTGCACCCGCCCCCCGGCGGGCGGGGGTCTCGGCGCGGAGGGACGCGGTAAGCAAGGCCCCGCCGCGGGCCTGCCCAGGCCCCAACGAAGCCCACGAACCACGGCCGCGGACCACCGGCCGGCGCCCAGCTCCGCCAGGGCCTCGCAGCCACAGGCCGCACGCGGCCCGGCTCCAGCCCCAGGCCTGCCGCAGCCCCCCAGCTCCCCTCCGCTGCTGGAGCAGCCCTCCCCACCTGCGGCGCGGGCTCCGCGGGCCGGACCGGGGGAGGGCGAGCTACGGGGGACTCTGGACCGGAGGCTCCAGGTGCGACGCAGCTGCCCCGGCGCTAAACCCCGGATCCGGGGCGTGCGCAGGCGCGGGGAGGCGGGGGGCGGTGCCGTGTCGGTCCCGTCCCGTCCCGTCCCGTCCCGCCGCTGTCGGCCGCGGGCGGGGCTGGGCCCGGTTCCCTGCGGGGGCCGGGGGGGTCCCCGCAGTTCCCCTCGCCGCTGGGCTCCGCGCTAGCGGCTGCTGCTGCCCGGCCGGGCAGCGCCTGCCCTCCTGATCGGCGGAAGGCTCGGGAGTCGCACAGAAACCGCCGTCCCGAGCGTGAGGCGGTGCCCGGGGTGAGGGGTGCTCCCGGGCCCCAGGAGTAGGGGTAGGAGCAAGGGTAAGGGAAATCAGGGGATGGCGCAGCCCCTCTCCGCGGCGAAGGGATGGAGGGCAGAGCGGGTTTCCTCCCTAAGTTCCTCTGTCAGCAGTCGTTCGCTGCTCTGCCTGCAGTTGTGTGCTCCCCCTCCTCCACGTAAGGTCTGCGTTGCGTTAATCAGAGGAGAAAAGCGGGGATTTTTCTTGCCGCAACTGAGTTTACTTCGTGGTACCTTCACAGCCACCACTGTTACTTTCTGTTCCCTGTTTGATAGCTCCGGTGGAAGTAACTCACCACACTGTGCTCCGGGGGAAACGAGGTGCTCGAGCAAGGAAAGCTATGGCAGGTCAGCAAAAAAGGTGTAAGAAACGAGACACACTACCACTGCAATTCAGGTTTATAACTCATGTCACGTTATACAAGGTTGCTTGTACAGCTGATGTTCATTCAGGGCATGGGCAGTGAGATGTTCTCAAAGCGATTTGCCAGAGCAAAATGAAGTACACTGGAAGTGAGTAACTTGTGATTGTTGCTCTGTGTGTGCCTGCATCTGGTCCATGAAAACCGCTACCCAGTGTCTATGGCAACATGGGAGACCACTCCTCTGTGGGGATGTGGGGGTACCAAAAGGACRAGAGCTGCACAGAGGCGACGCAGCGTGGGATGAAGGAGGCTGGGGGACCAGGGAGGAGCTCTGCCTGGTTTGGGAGCCTCATCCCAGCTGCAGGAATGAATCAGGCTGGGGCAAACAGTAGGATTCGCACCGTGTATCAAAGTGCAAGGGCAAGCATAGGGACAAGGCTCAAGGGAGAAGATAAGGAAGCGTGGTCCTTACGACAACTTGGGGTGGTCACGAGGCTGGGGCAGGGTGCCAGGCTGCTCCAGAGGCTGGGAGGAGGCAGGCTGCCTCCAGCAGCCACCCAGAGCTGGTGCAGGTGTGAAGCCACCTGCAGTACAGCCCTGCCGGCAGCGTGCCCGGCACCTGGCTGCAGGTCCAGGAAATGATCAGCACAGAAAATGACCTTCCCCCACCCAAACATGTGCTCAGAGAAAAAAGGTCTGCACCTATCTTTACCTGGGCCAATGCCAGCCCATTTATTCCCTTTATCCTTGGAACTTCCTGGTGTTTTCTGTGAGTTTGAGAGGTCTTGGCTAGCAATAGTCCCTAGCCTTCATTATCCAGTTCAAGTAAAGGAGAGTCCTGCATGCTGCTTGCTGGTGGCTTGACTCTACTTCTCTAGCCAGCCATGGTCAAACTCCTGACAGTATTGGCAAAAGCTGGCACGTCCCTTGTCCCCCTGGTAGACCTTCATCTGAGTCTTTGGCCCATCACTGTTCAAGGTTCCTGAGGTGCCCGTACAAAGCTCTCTGTGCAGCAAGGTTGACCACGGTACTTTGTGGGTTCCTAACTATAAAATGGTGTAAGATACTGTCCTGGTTCCGGCTGGGACAAAGTTAACTTTCTTCCCAGTAGCTGGGTGTGTGTGTGTGTGCTGTGTTTTGGGTTTGGTATAATAGGAGCGTTGATGGCCCATTGATGTTTTGGGTGGTGCTTACACCGGGCACTTTTCGGCCTCCCATGCCCTGCCAGGTGGTTGACCCAGCTGGGTAATGGGGTATTCCATACCATGCGACGTCATGCTCAGTATAAAAACTAAGGGTGTGGGGGGGCTCTGGGTTCCAGGACGGACTCGCGCATTTCGGGCACCCGTCAGTTCGGCAATGCGTCGGTTCGGCAGGTGCATTGTGCATCGCCTGTTTTGTATATTCTATTGTTGTTGTTGTTGTTACCACTATTATTATTACTGTTCTACTTTGTTTTATTTCAATTATTAAACTGTTTTTATCTCAACCCGCGAGTTTTCCTACTCGTGCCCTCCCGATTCTCTCCCCGATCCCACCGGAGTGGGGGGGTGAGCGAGCGGCTGCGTGGTGTTTAGGTGCTGCCAGGGTTAAACCACGACAGATACCTTGAACAAATCCCTGGCATGCTCAGGACCTATATGGAGTTTGTATCTTGCTTTAGAGCACCAGCAAATGCCAAATGATGTGAATTTGGTAGGCTCAGACCTTGCTATTAGTTTCACTGGCTATTGGCTTTTGGTTCTGGCTCAACTTTATATCGATCCAGGGAGTACAAAGAACAGTGTGAAAAATAGTCATGGCTTCCAGCTGTCCAAACAGAAAGTGAGAACACCAAGTCTTTGCCTTTTAAATTGTTTTAAACAATAGTGGCAGCTAGGCACATTGACCTAAATCATCACACAACAGGGGACATGCCAGAAAAGGTCTAGCAAAAAGGTTTTTGGAACAGCTTTGGGAGGTCACACTGAGTTCTGGCAAATCAGAGTTATTCAGTCTGACAAATTCTCTCAATACAAATTTATTCAAGAGAAATATTTCTAGCAAATTGTAATTAGCATGGAGATTTTGATCAAATCAGAATTTTGCACCTTTGACTGCAGCAGTTTTTACCCAATACTTCCAGCCTTCAAACTTATCTATAAGGCCCCATATAGGTAAGGACGTAATGAGGTTACCCGAGAGAGTGTTTCCCTTGCCATAACAGAAGCAACAGTTGAAATCAGCATGGGCTTTAGAGATAGTTCTCTGTTACTGTAATCAATAGAGATGTTTCCTATCAAAGGCTTCTCACTATTTGCCATAGCCTTTCCTCTGTAGCTTTGACACAAACAGAATGTTTTTTTTTTTTTCTTCAAAGCTATCATGATGGAAGGGAACATATCTCTGGATATCTGTTTGCTTTGTGTTATTTTCACTTAGAAAGTACATGTTAAAGATATCATGTTAGAAAGAGAAATTGAAACACTGGAAAGATCTGGCTTACCCATTAGTGGCCTCAAGCTCATCCATAAATCCTTAAGCTCGCCTTAAATATAATTTATTTGCTATAGGCTAAAGTAATGCATGAAAACTGAGAATAAACAATAATATAAAGGTAAAGTGTCACACCCACTACGCAGGCTTGAAAAACATGAAAAATATGTGATAAGAAGATGTACACATTAAAAGCACATTAGAAGTGCTTAAATATGTGATGAGGTGCTTAAAAGTGTTACTGAAATGGGCCACTGAGCTTGGGCTAATCAAGACAGGGTTCCTGTGATTATGGAAAGGGTATTTCACAGTAAGGAAGTACAGACTGCACAACATCCAATATTGCTGGTTCATGAACTGAATAGATTATGTCTAGATGAGGATTGCATGCTTAAACACAGACACAGAAATTAATCAGTTCAGAAATGCATGGTAGAGGGGTGGTATGCAATACTAGTGCTAGTGGGAGGGGTATGAAATGGAAACACTCAGATGGCATAAACAGAGAAGCTGAGATCATCACCTTTGGACTGAGTTATGGGACAGCTGCAAGTAATACAAGCTCTTAGTTCTCATAGATCATTAAACGGGTGCCGTTTATACTTCCGATAGTACATCAGTAAAGAAATCCAAGTGATGAATCTGGTTTCAAGTTGAGTTTTGTGGCTGGGCTATGATAAGAGAGTCAGGTCCTTGAAAGGGCTGAAGTTAGCAATCCCTGTAGCAGCCAGTTGTGCCAGTGCGCAGCCTCCCAGGTCCTGTGAGCACCTGCAAGAGACGTAGACCTTAGAAGTACCAGTAAAGAGTTATACTTGCTTCTAATTTTCCCCCCATGATGAATAAAAATCCACTAGCATTGGTTATCTGAAGAAACTTCAGACTGCCCACGTTTATTTCATCCTTCAGAAATACAAGCTGCTAGTTCTGTGAACGTTGAAGGTAATGAAGCCTGGTTTCCTATGGATTTGCCACTCGGTTGGCTGACTGTTTCCCTGAATTACAGTAGTATTTTCTGTTACGACCGCATATACCTAGCATCTTCTCCTGCAGAGCGTTTTGGCAGCAACGTGCAGGCTGCCATGTTCAGAAGTGGAAATTTGTAGAAATTTGCTGACTGGATAGAAAGTTATTAGGTGTTAACTCCTAAATGTTCAATCCCTCGTGTCTCCTCTGCCTGGTTATCTATTTTTATGAAATTTGTATAAATGTTATTATCTCTCAAACTCAGCTGAAACTGGCTAACACCTTCAAAGTTACCGGAACTTGGGCCACAGACAGAGAGACAGGGCGATTGCTTAAACCTTGTTTTCATGGCTATAGCCTACCAGGCTAAAAATGAATAGCATGCTATCTGAATGCTGAGCTAGGTGCAGAACCCATTTTTATCTCCAAGCTATCTCCAAGTCCAGAAAAACAAACAAACAAACAAACAACAACAACAAATCCCCCAACAAAGCCAAATAAAAAGAATGTGAAAACTATATTCCCCGTCTAATCTAGAGTATAAAGTAGCAGTATGGGGGATTGTGTCCGCTTACCTGTTGTGATGGGAGAGAAACTTAAGAAATCCTGTAATTACTTTAGGTTCATCATTACATCATTGGGGGTTTTGTATATAAGGAAAAGCAGGCTTTGCAGAACTATTACAGTTGTCTGTGTGGATTATGTTCCTCCTCCACCTTAAGTACCCAGGGAATAGTTATGCTGCCATGTTTTAAAGATCATGTTTTTTCTAAATTTCTCTCCATCACTATTTCATGAGAACACCCAAAAGAAAATGGTGATTCCCTATACCATGGTTTTCTTCTTAAGAAACTTCAGAAAAGAAATGCAAGTTAACCTGATAAAAATAAGAACAATCCTAATTTGTAGCAATATTGCCCTTGATTCAATAAAAGGACAACAGTCCTGTTTTTTTCGCAAGTCATCCTAGTCCCAGGATGCACTAGACTGAGCTATACAGTGGTTGCAATGGTGACTTGTGCCAGGTCTCATCAAGGGTAGCCAAAGTCACACTCAGGCCAAAAAGAAAAAAAACCCAAACTATAGAAAAAGAGGGAATTCTGCAAGGCATTTCCAATTTAGGTGTACGTAGTCTGAGGCAACCTTACTCCATGCACAGGATGGTAAGACCCAGCCTATTATTTGACCAGGAACGTACCGGTCACTTTTAATGTTTTATCCTATGTCCTAGTGCTGCTTTGAGGAGTGGCTGCACTAAATGTAAAGAATTAAAAATGTATATTAAAAAAATCCACTGTATTAATTTGGTCTGTTTGGATTTTTAAAAAAGTTCAGTTTTGAAACATCCTTTTTTTCCCCTGTGAAGTATTCTTTGTATTTAAGATTGCTGATCTTAATGGTATTCTATGGTAAATATTTTTAGACACATTTAATAGTTGAATATGGTTTGTCACAGATGCTTTCATTGCTATGTATTTTCTGATTGTAGGGCCTGTGCACTGAGTTATTTTGCATGAATAAAACATAAACAGTCTTTTATAACTGATGTGTTTCTGATATATTGCACGGCTACTGATAACTGTCATTCTTGCAACACTCCACCGTCTTTTGCAGTGTATACTTTATAGTTTCTCTTTGTTCATTACATGTGCACAAACCTTAAATTCTGCATTAGTTGACAAATGAATGAGATGATTATATTCTGTAAGAACATCATTTTTGCCCATTCCTCCACAATTCTGATGCTGTATAAGAACTGCGGCTCGCTCGCTGCAATACACGCTTCCAATACTTTCTGGGGAAAATAGCCCCTATTTCTCCTGTTTACATATTCTCACCTTTCTTTTGAAAAAAAACCATGTAGCTGAATATTGATGAGGAAAAAACAAAACTGACAACAATCCACAGATCTAGACAAAGAATAATAAATCTTCTGATCGATTGGGTGAATGACCTAGTGATTATACTTCAATGCTTTTGAATAGCTTCTTTCAGAACAAGGTTTTTACAAATCATGTGCGGAACCATTTGTCTTTACCTTAGAGGAGCGGCAGCGGGTGGCAGCTGTGGCTGCCTTCAGCCATGCATACGGACATAGAATAATACTTATTGAGCAGCCTCATTGATCTTAGACTAATCTAATTTACATATGATCTGTGCTGTAATTTCTGATGGAGGAAAATACAAGCAAGGAGATTCTAGCTTTATTATTTCTAATGCGTGGCTTGACTAGCTTTAATCAAATGGGCTATATGCAGAGTTAAATCTATTATTGAGAGGCTTTTTAACTTGTATAGCTCCCCAGGGGGAGACTTGAACAACCAATGGAACATTTGGCCTTTAAGCATTCAGATTTATTTAACTTCAAAAAGAATACATTTTTACATACATTGGGAAAAGTAATGACATGCATGTAAGTTACATAAACCTCTGAGAAGATCTAGTTTCCTGCATTTGGAAAGTTGTGCGAATGATGATGACTCAGTCTCTGACTGACTTCCCTAACACAACAGAATTAGTATGTCACAATGCAATAAAGAAATGGGTTTTGCTATTGTTTTGTTTTTATGTAACTTGATCAGCACCAAGAAAATCCACTTATACCTTAAAAAGTTCCCATATTCTTTTTCTAAAACATCTTGGGAGAAATCTGGTATTAAGTCCTCTATCTTCCCTTTAGGACTCTCGCACCTGGTTTAGGGGTCAGGAGTCAATCTGTGCAACCTTCTGCACAGTTTATTCCATCATTTACACATAGAAATTGATTTATGGCATCAGTCTAACAGATGCATAAAGTACTTTTTTGAGCCATGATTAAAATATGAGAAATGGTACCCATAACAGATAAGTAAGAGATAACAGAAGATGCAGCATCAGGAGCAACAGTGTGAACAGATAACATTCAGGAAATTATTTCACATACAGCCTGAAGCCAGCTTGTTCCTGACTTTTTAGCTTAAATGTTTTTTATTGTATGTATCGCAACAGTAAATATCATATTCATCAGTAGCATATGTCAAGACATCTTCGATAACCTACCTACTGTAGCAAAATGATAGACCGTTTGGCCAACATTTAAAATAACTTTAAGTGTGTTAGCCTGCCAGATAACCTACTTGGAAATATATACTTATTTTGGGACTACTATTCAAAACATTAACAGTGTAATGATCTCATCTTTCTAGTCATGTCTAGGCTTACTCAGCTGCTTCTGAAAGTTTGCCAGGTAAAGGTGCCGGAAGATGTGATTTTTTATTTCTTGGAAAATGGATAGAGGCAACCAGTTCAAATRTAAGTAAGAGTTTACTTACATTTCGAGAGGTTTAGCTTTCAAGTGATTACACTTTTTACTTGTTAGTGACTAGATCAGAGTCAGAAGCTTCGTAAGGGACCTAAAAATTTGTAAGTGTCCTAGAAATGGAACGCCCTGAATTCCCTCACCTTTTGACAGGGTCTTCCATGTAATGGCAATGGTTATTTTTCATTTTTGCCTGCTCAGCTGACTCTTTAGCTTTAATAGTTTATTTAGTAAACAAAATATTTCTTTTTTTTCTATGTCCATCTTCTATAGGTTTTATATTTAAAAACCTTTTTTATTATAAAAACCAGCATCATAGTTTGTGAAGGCAAATAAAAATAAATAAATCTGTTTTAAGTAACTATTCAGACAAAGATTATACTTGCAAGTGCATTTTCTTTCTTCAGAAACGTACTTTAATAATTATTTTTAGTTGGGATATTTGCTGTGCAAAAATGCTTCCAGAGACAGTGTTTATGTTTCTGTTGTAATATGTTCTGCAGAATTCTAGTGGATACATATAGAAGAGATGGAATTAGAAATTAATATTTTAACTTATCATCATCAGAAAAATAATTTGTCATGGAAAAGATTATCATATAATTGCACTGCAATTATCTTAATGAGTATAATATGTTATGTCTGATTTTTTGTCCACTTTTGCACTTCTTTGAAATAGGATCCTATTAAAATGTTTTCCATTATTGTCATGACAACTGTGTCAAAATATTTTATTGAAAATTTAATCAACCTATTACTTTCTAGTCTCTTATTGCAAAAGTACTTTGGCCAGAATGGACTATGTTCCTACAGAATAGTGTTTCTAGTCAGTACACAATGGAAATATATTTATTCCTGTAATACACAACATAATTTTATTCTTTTTAAAGGAAGTAGAGAATTCCATTGCAACAAAGAGCAATGCCATCTTTAAACAGGATAATACTGTATGAAATTATCCTTTCATTCTTTGTTCTATAATACAGGAGAGAACTTCTGTTGTTGGGTGGCACTGTAGAGATTTGAAGAATACAGGCTTAGCTGCTTGAAGATTAAACTTTTTTTCTTTTTTTTTCAATGAACCATGCTTATTTCAAAAGATACATAGTGCACACAGATCTCTGATTCCTGGTAGAATCTGTTATTCATTCATAATAGATTGCTTCTCTGCTGCTACAGCTTTAGATTTCAAAATTAACCCCTAGATTTTCCTTCCCTTCTTTGAATGGTGGATACCAGAAATAATATGCATTTATTGCTAAATAGATTACTTCACAGAGTTCCCATTTTATCTTGCATCTGCAGATGTTAGCCTCACAGAGGTTTGGTTGACCTTACCTGTTGCCTCAGTAAGGAATCCAGTAAAAAGATTATATACCTGCAGTTAAAGGATCTGTGTCTTGGATAAAGCAATGATCATTAGTAACAAGTAAATCTAACTTGCACTTCCCTTTCTAGCTGTTTAGTGTGTTATACGCATTCCTATAATCTTTTAACACTCAGTTTCTCATGTGTATGCATATCTTAAATAGTGCCACTGAAACCGAGAAACAATCTAAAATAACCAGAAATAATTTGAAGCCAGTTGTGAATGGAAAAACATCTGTATAACATTTGTATAATGTCTGAAGAAGTGTTTAGCAGAGGCAAAAATGCCCCTTTGACTAATTATGAGATGATAAGTAATTCAATTGATAGCTAACTTGTTTGAAGTTAAAAACAGAATTGTAATACAGGTAGCCTGAACATTTAAAGGAAAACGTACAACCACATTTATGCTCATGCATAAGGCAAACAGTGGAGTGGATGACATCAGTTGCCCTAAGTTAGACCTTGAGAAAATAAAATTTAGAGATGAACACATCTAAAACCATATAAAATTACTGCTTAGGTTGTTTGAATAATGGGAAAAAAGAAATGCTCCAAGGACAGATTTTTTTAATTGAGGAGTTCACAGCTTGTTTTGAAAGCATGAACGTTTCACTGATGAAACACAGTCATTGGAATCTGTGTTTCCGAGAATGTTCGTGTGCAATGTAGCGTGTTTGGATATTTCTGTGAGCGCGTGTGAAGAACAAGAATATTTTATCTCTCAATTGGAATTAAACATATGGAAAAGACTGGGTTACATTTTCCCAGACTGCCGACTTCATTTCATTTCATTTAACTTCATGTTCTGTGAGAAGAATGCTGTTCTCCAGGGAGGACGTGCCACCAGCATGAGGGTAGGTGGAATGTAAGGATATCTGGTTTGCGAGGATATCTGGCTAACAGCTAGTAACCTTAAAAGACAAGGGCAAGAGGCAAGAGAAGTAATAAATTGAACAGTCTGATAGCGCAAACCCTAAGGAACAGGAGATAACAAGACAGTAACAAATACAGGGATCCTTAGGGTGCTGATTGATGGGCCACTGAAGGAACCTCTGAAGCATGGCCTTGAAGAGGTTCAACCAGAACTTTGTTGCTGATAAGGAAGAGAGAAACAAGATTATCATATATCTCATGGGAAGGTGCAAACTTCTAATGGGATATTTCAGGGGACTTGGGAAGTTCTGTATAAACTTATTAAGGCTTTTTTGGGGGGATTGTGGGAATGAACAAAATTTATTACGGCACATTTAGGAAAGGGGCCAAATGCGGGGAAAGGAAGAGATGGAGATGGATCAGAGAGCAATGAGTGGGAAAATGGAGAGGAGAAAAAAGGGGTCGGTCATGTGTGAAACAAGCTGCTGGCCAGTATGCTTCTCTGGCTAAGCCTTGGGCTTGATTGCCTCAGTGTAGCCTATTTTGCTGTTAAACTCCATTCTTCCCAACTATTTTCCCATGCGGATGTGCCCGATCAACAGTGAGTTTCACAACAGACTAGCTGGTGGCTGGGACGAGAGGTGAGGGTGCCCGCACCTGTACACAGAGGCCACGGGTCGAAGGGGCCCATAGGTCTAGGGGCCAGTGGCTGGAGAGATGGGTCAGCTGCCAGAGGGGCCCCTTTGTGTGCATGTGTGACAACAGCACAGCTGGAGTAGCTGGTGAGTTGGGTAAGAGGACTGTGAGCTTGATAGTGAAGGGGTTGGGGGTCTGATGGTCAGCTACTGGAGCGACCATAGATCTAGACCAGCTGGCAGAGAGCCCTGTGTGCGTGCATGCTAGCAAGCTTTGAGCCTGATTAGCCGGCAAGTAAGAACAGGATCAGGCCACCAGAATTGTTCATGTTTATGTGAGTCCCTTTGGTGTAAACCTGTGGGTGTGCAGGTGCTGGTGAAGGCACTGCCCTCTCCCTGGGTTGCTCTGTGCTGCCAGATGTGTGCGTGTGCATCTTTGGGCTACCTGCCAAGCCAGACTGCTGGCTGGACCTGGGAATGGCAACAGCAGCATACACAGCAACAGGAAAAAAGCCCTGGGGTCTTACAGCCCACCAAACTTAGCTTACCTTAACAGCCAGCTCCATGGCCTTATGTCTGCTTTTTAGTCTGCAGTGTATCTACACCATGTCTATGCTGTGTACAAACATAAGAGCTGGGTGTTGGCAACCGCAGGAAGCAGTTGTCTGTATGAAGAAGTCTGTATGTCAGTAATTTATAGCGTTGGTTTTTAGTATATTCTCAGAGGTGGTGATACAATTTTGTAAACATACATATGCCCCAGGATTTGAAAACTTTCTAGAGAATAACTGAAGCTAATGTGCAAGTGCAGCAGAGAATTCAGACATGTATCTGAAATGTCTAGCTGAAATGTAGGTGTGTTTGTAGGAGTCCTATTCGTATATTACAGTAGCACATTGATTTAGTATCTTACTTTAAGTCCACCTCATGGATCTCTGGGAATGACATAGCTTTTGCCATCAATATGATCAGGCTGAAAAGTTGCTTTTCTATCTTCATTTTTATTCCCAAATGTACACTTTTGACACTTGATTTGTGATAGCTGACACCTCAAAGCTGATATATGGCTCAAGAGTTAAGCAGCACAGGGCCAGACAGAATGAGCTAGCTATAATCTCTCAAACATACAATACTCTCTGACATCAAATGTGAAAATCATCAGCATGTGTATAGTGTCATACAGAAAAAAATACTAAAATGAAGTGGAAAATTACTTGAGTTTTGACTCAGAGGAAGTTAAGCTTTTAAACTACCTGGTAGGTAGTTTTCATCTCTTTCCCTTTCTTTTCAAGGGTATAGAAACCAGAATTATATTCCTGTATTTCATATTCACTCCTGTGTCCCTATTACTGAGGAAGGGAAAGGAAAGGAAAGGGAAGGGAAGGGAAAGGGAAAGGGAAGGGAAGAGAAGGGAAAGGGAAAGGGAAAGGGAAGGGAAAAGAAGGGAAAGGGAAAGGCACAAGGAGGAAGGAGTCAAAGTCTTTCATAGAATCATAGAATCATTGGATTGGAAGGGACCTTTAAAGGTCACCTAGTCCAAACCCCTGCAGTGAGCAGGGACATCTTCAACTAGATCAGGTTGCTCAGAGCCCCGTCCAACCTGACCTTGAATGTTTCCAGGGATGGGGCATCTACCACTTCTCTGGGCAAGCTGTTCCAGTGTTTCACCACCCTCAGCATAAAAAATTCCTTCCTTATATCTAGTCTAAATCTACCCTCTTTTAGTTTAAAACCATTCCCCCTTGTCCTGTCGCAAAAAGTTTGCCGCCATCTTTTTTATAAGCCTCCTTTAAGTACTGATAGGCTGCAATAAGGTCTCTCCGAAGCCTTCTCTTCTCCAGGCTGAACAACCTCAACTCTCTCAGCCTTTCTTCATAGGAGAGGTGTTCCATCCCCCTGACCATTTTTGTGGCCCTCCTCTGGACCCGCTCCAACAGGTCCGTGTCTTTCTCATGCTGAGGGCTCCAGAGCTGGATGCAGTACGCCAGGTGGGGTCTCACCAGAGCAGAGTAGAGGGGCAGAATCACCTCCCTTGACCTGCTGGCCACACTTCTTTTGATGCAGCCCAGGAGACAGTTGGCCTTCTGGGCTGCGAGCGCACATTGCTGGCTCATGTCCAGCTTTTCACCACCAGTACCCCCAAGTCCTTCATGGCAGGGCTGCTCTCAAACCCTTCATCCCCCAGCCTGTATTGATACTGGGGGTTGCCCCGACCCAGGTGCAGGACCTTGCCCTTGGCCTTGTTGAACCTCATGAGGTTCACAGGGGCCCACTTCTCGAGCTTGTCCAGGTCCCTCTGGATGGCATCCTGTCCCTCAGGCGTGTCGACCGCACCACTCAGCTTGGTGTCACCTGCAAACTTGCTGAGGGTGCACTTGATCCCACTGTCTATGTCATTGATAAAGATATTAAACAGTACCGGTCCCAATACGGAACCCTGAGGGACACCACTTGTCACTGATCTCCATCTGGACATTAACCCCATTTCTGGTAATTAGCTACCTCAAGCATCAGGGATCAGAGGAAAGACCATATGACATTATTCCCCAGAACAGATCAATAAGCAAGTTTCAACAGAAAGAGATGTAAAGATACACTAAGTGGTTTGCTTCATTTAAGAATGTTTAAACAGGGATCAAAACCAACCAGTGTCAGGAAGAGGCTTGCTTCAGTTCAGTAGGACAGCTATTTTCCATTTTGACCTACCAAAGAAAAGCAGTATTGTTTGGCTCACTAGAGTCTAGGTCAGGAAACTGAGATGTTTTATGATCCCATTGGAATGGTATCGATCTCACTGAAGCTTATTACCTAGCAGTGTGAAGAATACTGTTTTACAACCATGCTTTAAAAATAAAGCAACTACTACATTATTTTATGAAAGATTCAGCTCTGCAGATGAGTGCCAGCTGTGCTGTGCATACACCTGTTGTGAGGTTTAAGTTTAAGTTATTTTGTTAAATTTCTAGGTTTCACTGAGGCTTACAAAGAAGGGTGGATGCTGAACTCCCAGGAAGGGTAGTTTGGAGTTCATGTAGAACCACAGTGACTGGTGTCTGGTGAGCACCAGGCATCCCTCAGAGCTGCAGCAGGTGCTGCTCAGGGGGGCCTTCATGGGTCTGGTCATAAAGTGCATTATGAAGCCCAAGTCTTCTTTTGGATCTGGCTGATATTCTAGGCACTTTTTAAATTCAAAGTTTAACTTTGCTTTAAAGATCTGAAGAGAAGCTAAGCAAGCAGGGGGAGATTCAGATCACAATCTGAAGTTTGTTTTTTAAACTTGGAGATATTCATGCAGGATATAAGGCTGAGTCAGCTTTTTTTGTCTTTCAAGCTTGTATATAGACTTTTAATAATAAAGAGTCTACAGGCTTATATTTTTATAACAATCTGGTCCTTCCCCTTTGCATGCACTGCTACCTGCCCTGTATAAGGGCAGGCTAAGCAATAGCACAATACTTCTGCTGCCTGGGGTTAGGGCAACTTCAACAGATGGGAATCCTCAAGCAGAGCTGTGTCCGAGTATCCCATTGGTGGTATCAGTTAGCACTTGTGAATCTTCTTCCAACTCAGCGTTTTGGTGGCTTCTAGTTACTAATACCTCAGACTGAAATTACATGGAGAATTTATCTTTCTTTTATTCTTTGTTTCTGCAAGCTTTTAAGGCTTAATAAACAATGTATTCTTTAACTATCTAGCCATAAGTTGTTTAAACTTGATTATGTTTGCTTTTGAGTAACAAAAAGCTCCAGTAAAGTAAACTGTGTAACACATGTAAAGATAACACTTTTCTTCACAGTCTGGTTATAGCTTTGGACAACATTTTAAAGCCTATTAGCAATTGTAAATCAATACATGTCAATTAAATGTACATGTGGCTGCCAGTTCAAATTTGTTCTGTATTTATTTACTCAGGTTTGGCTGCTACTAGTTATTTCACCTTTTATCAACTACAAGCAGCATGAACCTAAGAAGGAAGAATGATGCAAATGTAATGATACTATTGATTGAACTAGAGATTTGTTCCTTGAGAGAGATTGAATGCACCTACTGAAACAGAAGCTACTTAGGTAATGGACTTAGATGAGCTAAATATCAACTGAAACTCTCTCAGAATGGACATCGTGATGTTCACCTCCTGAGGATATCTAGATAATAGTCAATTCCTGTCAGAAGTTGTACCAAAGCTACGCTTCAGGGAACATTAAGGTGCATCATAATGGCCTCCAGAGCTCAGAACAGTTCAGAAATACCAGTGAATGAAAACACAAGGGGTTTCACTTCAAAATACTGAAAATAGTTTATGGCTACGGTTTTCCTCAGCCTTACGGAAGATACAGCCCCTTCTTTCTTACCCCTTACAGTTGTGTGGCTGGGTTTCCTGTGGCTTGATTTCAGCCCTACCTGTGATCCTACACTGCAAGAGGACAGTGAATGTACAGAGCCATCAAGACCAGCACAATTTCCCCTTAGGAGCAAACAGGGAATCAATGCTGCCTGAACTCATTATCTGCTGGTGCATCTGCATTGCCTGTATAAATTGCTATTCCTAATAAGTGACTATTATCCCCCCATTTATCTACAATAATGTGATCATTTCAAGATTTTGCTTTATTTCAAACAACTCTCTAGACAATTGCATAGTTACAGGGAAGGTACCATCTCTGTGATATTATCATGGTTAAGTTAAATCGTGTGATGGGAACTTTGGCTCATACACTAGAAATGCTCTTTCCACTTACGCTTTTAAGATGTGTGAAGCAGATATTCCTTGTTCATCCAATGGCCAGTGCACATGAAATCTCATCTTCCTGATGGAAAAAAAGTCCAGTCACTTAATTGCTTAAAACCTGAATCACTCAACCATCTACAATGCTGTCTTTTAAAATATATTTTTAATGTAGACTTGTAAATCTTCCAAGCCTAGTAGGTGACTGCCAGTTCTGGTACCCCAGACTGACATCCAGCTCACAGCACTGAATTGGTTAGGGTCCTCATCCTTCACCTGCCCCTGTGCTAGGACAACAGCTTTGGCTCCACCTGTCTCCCATCACTTGAGACAATTGCCTTAATCCTTTAATAGTCACCCTCTGTTTTTTMCCACTTTTACAAACCCTGGTTCTGTTTATTTGTTCAAATGAGGTAATTCCATCGTGCTTGCAATAACAGCCCTTCCAGAGTAAAAAATAATTAAAGACGGGAGGAAGTCTGGAGACAGTAACCAAGGTCAGCCACAGCCCCAGGATGGCCGGGGAGGGCTATGGGGATACAGATGGGCCAAGGCCAGGCTGGCATGCCAGCCAGTGGCTCGGAGGCATCCCCACAGCCTGTCTGGAAGAGCTCTCTTCATGGTCACCAGCAGCACTGTCTTTAAGTTGGCCCTGAGCCTGGGCAGCCAAACCCCCAGGGTAAGGAATACGCTCAGAGCCCTGCCAGCTTGAGATGAGTTTTTTTAGAGGAGAAGAATGGGAAAATTCAGCTTGTCTGTATGCAAAGGAAGAGGTTATTTTGGGGGCTTGAGGGTTTTTTTTGCTGGGAGGTTAGATACATAGCTGCTGGTTTTGGTTTCAGCTGTTGGAATGTGCCTGGAGAAAGGATGGGACTGAAAAGTGACAAACCAGAAACAGACTGTCTTGCTGGTGTTTAAACCCCTGTCATTTTGATTCCTGTCATTCATGATAAGATAAATTTTACTTCTTCAGCCAATTCTACAAAGTGCACTTGTCATACAGGTTGCTCTGCACTGTGAAGAAATGTCCTCAAAGTTATCCTTCGCAATTGGGAAGTGCGCTGTGCATAACCAGGTGCTTATGCAGTGATCACACTCTCAATTCACCGTGCCTCTGGTTCATGAAACGCTGTAGGGAATATCAGGTTTTGTAAGCTCACCACTTCTGCTCTTTCCTTTATTTAGTAGCTTTGCCTAAGCTTAATATGCCCAAATATATTGGAATGGGCAATATTTTTAACATTCTTTCTTCAAAAACTATCTTAATTCCTGGACAAGAGCTCTTGGAACAAATAGCTCTTTTCTCTTGCTTTCTGCCTCTTCATTAACAAATACCTTTTCTGTTATTGTTGATATGCAATTTCCATATAAAAAGGTCAATTTAACACAGATCAGTTTCATCACACATCAAATTAGTTTATTGATTAGTCCTAAACTAATCAGTGATGCAGAGAGTACATAGCTTAACTCTGCATGCTTAGAGATAATATTTTTACTTCCAGATAGGTATGCCTAGCAGTCAGCTTTCATTAGCTGAAGTAACAAAAGTATATAATGTCCCAGAGTATGCAAAAACTTAGATGGACTGTTGGATGTGATGCTTGCACTCCAGGTACGCCTCAGACCCAGTTTATCAGGGTTCATCAGTTCTGGTGAGGCAGAATCAGGGAGTTCAGCAGCGCTCTTCCGAATGCGTTTGGTTCCAGTAGGTTTATTGGCTGGGTGCAAAACCAGCTCTGGTCTGCTTTGCAGCTGAACTCGTGTTCTCTTAGAAAGGGGGCTCCCAAGGAGTCCTAGCACATCTGTAAGTGGTCCTCTGTGTATCACATAGGTTCACATTGTACTGTGCCTGATCTAGTAAATTCTGCTGGGATTCATCAGGATCATCAGTAGGATGGCTTTGCTTATGTCTTTGGACTAGTTAATTGCAACCCAGCTATATTGCTACGGAAATGAAGCTATTCTGTATTCCAGGTCAGGGTGCACACAGTTAGCACTTGCTCACACCCAGCTCCCCAGTTTTACACTGCCTATCTCAAAGTTGCCTATTGCTTAACTGTATGATTCTGACTCATACTAACCCACATATTCTTCAGTACTTTTACTTTACCTAAGTGCAATAAAAGAGATACAGCAGCAGTCAACATTCAGTCTTTTAGGGGAAAGTCCTCCTGCTAAATTTTTTTCCTCCTCATTCTGCTTTCCTGCTAGATTAGTGCCATTTCTTACTCTGTATTTGTTTATAATTTAAAGCCCTATAAAGTTACTTAATCTGCATCAGTTTATCTCCAGACTGAGAATATAAAAGCATCAGGCACATAGGTTACCTTTTACTTATGGCCTGCACCATGAATGCAGAAAACACACAAATCATGGTCTGATATTAAAGCCCTTGCTTAGCAATTCTTGAACAGTTCACTAGATCAGATATAACAAAGCTGAGCCTGAACATAAGTGCATGGGATTATGGAAATGTTGTTTAAAATTTGTTACAAAGGCCTTATTATAATGAAAAGTAAAATAGAGATAAAATGCTATGTAACACATCAGTTTCCATTACTTATAAATGGTCTCATTCAGAACCTGGGAAGATCAGGTACATACATTTTTTGAGCTCTATATGAGTGAGGATACAATGATTATATGAGTGAGGATACAATGATTAGAACAGAGGTGACCAACCCTTGATGAAGATTTTTAGGATCTATCCTAATAAAATAGTAAATTATTTTGTTCCTAATGAATTGATGTTGCTAGTCAAATGTTTAAACAGAAAATGTGGTTAGCCATCAGCAAAACTGTATAAAGGTAATTTCACACTGTATTGCAAAGTGTACAAAATAGATAAACATGAACAAGAGAAAATACTGGGGGGGTTTGTATTTGGTTTCTCCTAGTAATAGGTATATTGTAGTTATATATGGTAAGAATATGTCCAAAGCTTTTGATGAAAATATAGTTTCCAAGTGTAACCCTTGATAAATTATCCCATACGTGGAAAGAATTGTATCTTAACTGTTTAAATTCTATTGCTGTCTAATATTATTTGTAGCTTCCCAGGACATCCAGTTGCTTGGTTTCACTACTATTTGCAGTTTCTACTAATGATCTCCCAAATTAATGCTTGGCATCAAATATTCATTTAAACTGTGATTATGCCACTAGCTGGCAAGTCAGTCTGCTACTAAAGAAAATACTTTAGCAGATGAGAGACAGAGAACAGAGATATTAAACAAGTTCCACGAGGCAATTGCCACCAGAGATCTTTTTCATTTTGGTTGATAGGGGATGAGACAACAAGGTATCACACTGACAAGCCTAATTACAGCAATCAATAAAGGTGTTGGTAAAATATGGTTCAAGTTTGCTGATATTAACTTCGCAAATAAAGAGAGGCTGCTCACATGAAATAGCCCCTGTCAAAAAAGACATTTAAAAATGTGTGTTTGCATCGCTAAAGGGACATTATAAGAAAGCGTTATATTGAAAGCACATGAACAGTGGTTGCACTTTGTGTGAACCTCCTAATAAACATGTGTGCCCTTTTTGTGTTCAGTAAACAGAAAATGGTTAATTTCAGGTTAGGTTTTATCCCATTTCTGTGGATTTTATTTGGTATTTTATTTAGATGAAGCTGTAACTCAAACTAAAGGCTATGAAATTTTGTACTGATGTACTTCTAAAGGTTTCTTACTGGAATAAATCACTTTGATATTGCAAACGCCATCTTAGATCACTGTAACCCGTCTGTCCCTGAGGGCATAAAACCAGAACAGCTTGAAGGAGGATAAACCCGTCCTCTGAAATTCCAAAGCTCTCATGCAATGGAATGGATGCTTTATGCATTTCTCAAGTTTTTCTAAGTTTCACTGGATGAATTCCTGACCCCGTGCAAGCCAATGGCCAATCTCCAATAGACTACAGAGGAACCAGAGATTCACCAGTTTTTGGTGAGTTTTTTTCAGGAATTTCAAATGTTCTATTTTTTCTCTTGCTAACRTTGTCCTTCCCCATGCCTTGCTTTTCTTAAATGGCTTCTTCCAATAAAGATGTTCATAATTAGTGATATCATTATTATTATTGCTATTTTTATTACTTGCAATATTCATGGTGTCTTATGAACTTTCTTTAAACGTATTGCCATCACAGGGGAAAAAACCACTTGTTTCAGCAGACATATTAGATATTTGATATATCAGAAAACTTGAAACACTGTGTCTGAGAACATGCCATGTAAATACTATGTTCTGTACTTCTGTTAATGCATTACTGTATCGTGCTGTTTCATGCTTCTTTAGTGAGATGCTGGACCCCGCTGGCCAGGTTCCAAGGCACAGCATGCTTAAAAGTCAGTAATGATGTTGAAGATCAGCCAGACAGCTGAGTCCTCAAAATAACAAATTATTTCTCTAAATTCAATCAAAAGGGAAGCTAAACCAAACTATTTGGTTCTTCAGTTGGTGGTTTGTGTAATGTGTCTGCCTCACAAGGGATAACAATATTTTCTGATACAATCAGCAAAATGCTGTGAAAATATACAAAGCGTGGAAGAAGAAAACCACAAGCTTCCACTCAAAACTGAATCATAAATTATCATGTGATTAAGATGTGAGACTTATTTTTGCATCTAGGAAAGAAGCACATGCATCATCTGATCTTTTTTCATTGCAGCATGACTCATGCTACACAGTTCATCTGAGTTCATCTCTGCGAGTTTTGTTTTTTTGTTCTTGATGTTACGAATTATTGGGTTTTTTACTCATCCTACTCTGATTATATAAACATAAAATGTAACATTGCTTCTCTGTCTGAGAAGTAAAGAAAATTCATAGGTCAAAATCATAGATACAAGTCAATAATTAAAATCGGTAATGTGGCACCAACTGAAAAACACATTTAACGCATTAATATATTAACTAGAAAGGGTGAAGAGAGGAGCAACGAGGGTGTTGAAAGATATATGAGAAGCAACTAAGCAGGGTAGGACTCCTTAGCCTCAGAAAGAGAAGACAGCTGGGTATATAAATTATGAGTAACATGGTAATGATAAATAGGGAAGTAATGATTATTCAATATAACTAAGAAATGAAATTATCAAGTGACAGGTTCAAAACAAATAGAAAGAGGTGTTTCATCACAAAGTAGAAATTACTGAGACAATCATTGCTATAGATTTTTAGGGATGCCAAAAGTTTACACAGGTACGGAAGCAATTCAAGACATTCATAGAAGAAAAATCCATCAAGAGTTATTTACATGGAGTAAATTTACACTGGGATTTCAGAAGGATGGGTTTGCCCACCTTTAAGCTGTTCTGACTTTATGCCCTCAGGTACAGATGTGTTGCAGTGGTCTAAGATGGCGTTTACAACCTCAGAGTGATTTATTCCAGTAAGAAACCTTTACAGAAGTACATCAGTACCAAATTTCATAGCCTGTAGTCTGATTTACAAGCTGTTTACAAATCTACTCTTTCTGGTTGAGGAAGTCCTTTGCTGCAGGACTCTGGAAAATAGGTGGGTGTAGTGGGGAATTACCACGATGTGTTCTACCTTTTCATCCCTCTTCAGCCACTATCAAGGACAGGTTATAGACTAAATGAACCTTTAGTGTGACCCCATACAGTTGTTTTTTTTTAATACTTGCATGGCTATATGACATATGGCTTGGATACATGTAAAGCAAGAAGTCATTGACACACTCTTTCATAGTTTCTGAGTCTATCTGGGCAGCTCTAGATGAGGTAGTCATGTTAAAACATTCAAATCACATGTAACGTCACTGACTTTGCAAATTCTTCTTTCAGGTACTCTTAAAATAGAGCTAAAATTTTAAGAAAAGAAATTTTTTATGCTCTGCTGGATAGTCTTCAAAAAGCTGGGTTTATCTCTATAGCAGGAGATGAGAATCTGACAAGCAATATAATGAACTTTTAATGTAAATGTGTATGACTTGTAAGAAATGTATCCATGAAAATATCATAGCTTTACACCTTTTTGAGAGCTGTGTAAGAGGTGAGGTTCTTTTTTAAAATCATTCTTTCATTTTTTGGGTACATTGTTGTAATTTGTGTAAGAGATGTCTGTATGCAGAAGGAAAGAACAAAAAAATCTGGCAGTAACACTGTTGCTTTAGCACTAGCAAGGCACAACCATCTCTGGTTTGCCCATAGATTGTAATAGGTATGATCTAGCTGACTTCCTATAAACTACAAAAGCAGAGCAGTTATAGTAGAATATGCTGTAGTCTCCTGAGGATCATTTACATGGACTTTTATCTCTTCATGTACATACAGATATGGTGACAAAATGGTCCTTTTGCTCCTGTGGCTTGCACAGGGCAATGCAATCTGTTTATTGCTATAATAGACATTAATCATTATTCATACATATGTGTGGAGTTTTCATTTATTAGTCAACCTGACTTTGATAAGAGGCATCATTATTACAATCTCCATGAGTTAATGAAATGGTAAATACTTCTGTCACATGTCTTGGAAAGGAAAGCAACAGAGTGTGGCGAGATGAAGCATTGAAACTTGCATTGAGCAATTCACTTTTTTAAATGTAGCCTTTCTAATCATAAAATTATTTACAGTTTTATACATTCTTCTTTTTTATAAAAATAAGAATTTACATCATCTTGTTTTAAAGTGTAAAGATATCCTCCACCTTTCATCCACAGAAGAGGGACAGTGCACTGGCAGGCTGCTGACACGCAGCCAGGCACAGACTCTCCATTAAGAATTAGATGTCCCCCATAAATAGGCAAATGGATAGTTTAATTTTTATCTTCCTTCCATTTATGACAATTCTGCTAAGGCTGTCAGCCTGTATTCTGACACTGCAAATGCTTACACATGTACTGATCTGCATCAATATGAGACGTTCCCTTGAATACAAGGCCAAGACCAGAAATTCTTTGAGTCAGTGATGCTGCTCGTGTGCATAAAACTGTGCAGACATCTGCAAGATCAAGGCCCAGGGGAGCAATTACCACAGATGGGTGAGGTACTTATCTGTCTGTTAGGACCTGGCCTGAGACAACAACTCATTCTACATTGGTCAATGAATAGCATTTCATATTAACTATAGTTTACCCCTGGTCTGAACTGAACTGGAAATAATGAAATGGGATTTGACCTCTTAATGGGCCCATTTCTCTTTCAAAAAATTTGATATGGTAATCTTTATATTTTTTATAAATTTCTTTGAAATTCAGTTGAAAGTCATGCTATAGTTACTATTCCTTTGTTCTACATTATCATGAAACATATAGTAAAGATAATTGAACTAAATGAGTATTTGAACATTTTCAGTCTAATTCACTGAAGTTCTCCTCCGGCCTGAGTTAGCATGTCTTTTTTTAATGCCATAGATTTTTCACTGTTCTGAAAGAGGTTTTCAGGTTCTCTTATGTTAGGCCAGTCTTCCTCACACATGAAGTATAACTGATGTTAGAACTAAAGGGCCGTTTTTTGCATGTGTGTGCCCTTTCCTTCCTGAAGGCCCAATAAGTGACTTTTAGTCCCCAGTTTATTCCTTTGAGAACACATAATGTTTTCAAAGTATAATTTAGCTAAATTAGCAAATCTTGTTTCACTAGAACCCCCTCACTAAATGAGCAGAGAGCCTAATTAGATGTTAACCCCCTGTGGCACAACACTGCCTACAGAAGAGGGCTTAGACCACAGGTGTAAGCCTGTGGGTGATTTATCTCTCCCCTCCCACCCCTCCCCTTACCAGACTGGTTATTTTACCTTGAAATGCTGCTGGATTGCCAGCTCCTGAGCTGTGATGGATTCTGTATGGCAGGATGGGTGACAGTAAAGCAGATGTGTGAGGACAAAGACTGGTTTGTTGGTGCTTCCATGGTTCTGTCTGTAGGGGTATTTTCTTTTAATGGCAGCAATTTAGGCACACAGTAATTTGGCAGTTTTGCAGTTACAGAGACTTATGCAACATATTTAGGGGGAGTAGCAAAGTTATCACATTGAAAATCCCAGCATTTCTTTAAAATAAGAGTGGTTGTATCACAGCTGTCTTAACTTGCTAAGAGCACTTCTCTTCTGTGTAGATCCACTATTCTCTTCCCTCTTAGTGTAGGGGAAATAGTGCAAGGGACATAGGTGAGGAGAAGAGTGTGGTGGGAAGTAGGGAATACATAAACCTGTTAAAAATATTTTTGAAAAAAACCTTCTAAGATATTTTCTTACAAGATGCTACATTTCCTATAGACTGCATGGTGTATTTCTCCTATCTGTCTGTAAATTTAAGCATCCACTGCAATTGGATGGATAAGATACTTTAATGTTGGTATTCTGGATTTAAAATAAAATACAAGACTCCAATCCTTCCTAAGCTAAAGGAGCCCAAGGGTAAACTAGCAATTAACATGTGAAAAAGGTTGCTATGGGGGGAAAAAAAGGCTTGATTTATTTGCATGCTAATGTAAATTAGAAATGAATACATTTCTGGAATAATTAAGATGCTTTAACATTTACAGCTTTGTTCAATATTTGAAATTATGCTGCTAAAGTTCTTGAAAACCACTTGTGCTCTTAGCAAGATGATACCACGTGGATTGCTTTTAGTGTTTGTCCTTTAGTTTTCTTTATAGTTCTTTTAGTTTTGCTTTGTGATTGATCACAGGAAAGATGTGATAGTCCTCCTACTCCCTGTAAAGGTAAACTACCCTGAAAACAATTTGCAAGAATCTGTAATACCTTCTTGGCATATGGCTTTGCTAACAAAATATATGCTTAGACAAGATGAAAGGAACTTTCTGGGGATTTTTTTTTTTGTATAATTGAAAAAATTCCTGAACTTCTAACCATGCTGTCAGAAAAAAATTAATTAGCATAACTATTATGGGGGGGGGGCGGGAAATACAGAGAAAGTTATATGCAGGTGTGCTGGTTTTGGCTGGGGTAGAGTTAGTTTTCTTCCTAGTAGCTAGTATGGGGCTGTGTTTTGGACTTGTGCTGGAAACAGTGTTGATAATTCAGGGATGTTTTTGTTATTGCTGAGAGGTGCTTACACAGAGCCAAGGCCTTTTCTGCCTTTCACACCACCCCACCAGCGAGTAGGCTTGGGGTGCACAAGAAGTTGGGAGGCGACACAGCTGGGACAGCTGACCCCAACTGACCAAAGGGATATTCCACACCATATGACATCATGCTCAATATATAAACCTGGGGGAAGAAGGAGGAAGGGGGGGACGTTCAGAGCGATGGCATTTGTCTTCCCAAGTAACCATTACGTGTGATGGAGCCCTGCTTTCCTGGAGATGGCTGAACACCTGCCTGCCGATGGGAAGTAGGGAATGAATTCCTTGTTTTGCTTTGCTTGCGTGCGTGGCTTTTGCTTTACCTATTAAACTGTCTTTATCTCAACCCACGAGTTTTCTCACTTCTACTCCTCTGATTCTCTCCCCCATCCCACAATGGGGGAGTGAGCGAGCGGCTGGGCGGTGCTTAGCTGGGGTTAAACCACGACAGGAGGTAATGGAAAACTCAGTGAAAGAAATGGATTCTTCTGACACTCAGCAGCTTTATATAGAATCATAGAATCATTAAGGTTGGAAAAGACCTCTAAGATCATCAAGTCCAACCATCAACCCAACACCACCATGCCCACTAAACCATGTCCCTAAGCGCCTCATCTACACATCTTTTAAATACTTCCAGGGATGGTGACTCCACCGCTTCCCTGGGCAGCCTGTTCCAATGTTTAACCACTCTTTCAGTAAAGAAATTTTTCCTAATGTCCAATCTAAACCTCCCCTGGTGCAACTTGAGGCCATTTCCTCTCGTCCTATCACTAGCTGCTTGGCAGAAGAGACCAACACCCACCTCGCTGCAACCTCCTTTCAGGTAGTTGTAGAGGGCAATAGGGTCTCCCCTCAGCCTCCTCTTCTCCAGACTAAACAGTCCCAGTTCCCTCAGCCGCTCCTCGTAAGACTTGTTCTCCAGACCCTTCACCAGCTTCATTGCCCTCCTCTGGACATGCTCCAGCACCTCAATGTCCTTCTTGTAGTGAGGGGCCCAAAACTGAACACAGTATTCAAGGTGGGACCTCACCAGTGCCAAGTACAGGGGGACAATCACTTCCCTAGTCC
>JAYKAV010000744.1:689633-745975 GCA_035582835.1 Phoebastria nigripes
TGTCCGGGAAGTTGAAGTCCCCCACGAGAACAAGGGCTAGCGATCGGGAGACTTCTGCCAGCCGCTTGTAGAATGCTTCATCGGCCTCTTCATCCTGGTTGGGTGGCCTATAACATTTCTTATTATGCGGTAGTAGACAAGATGGAAGTATAGAAATTGCTAAGTGGCCTTCTAATTCTGAAGCTTTTTTCAGGTAAAAAACCAACCAACCAAACAAAAACCCACTGAAGGAGACTTCTTAGTTTCTTCAGCCTTGGATGTCTCATAGCTTGATTTCAGAGTCTTATCACAGACTATCTGTGAAAGAATATATAAATAACCAAGGTTTCATCAGTGTCAAGTGTATTTTCTTTCCTAATTTCTCCCTAGTCTGTAAGACAGGGACTTTTTTGTTTACTCTGAACTGAAATMGTTTTTTTTGTTTATATATGAAGCTTATGAGCCAAAAATTTTTGAACAGAACGGAAATCAGGCTTAAAAAGAGAAGGAAGGAAGAGAAAACTGAAGGGAGGCTATAAAGGGAAGCTTTCCAGAGATATTCAAGATGCCTGGTTTTGGCAAAAGGCCAATCAAACCTCATGTTAGCAGGTGCTTTTATGGTATGAGGCTTTTTCCACCTAAGTGATTTTTACTTATACAAGATAAAAGTTCTTAATATTTCTTAAGAACTGAACACTGGTCTGAATGAAAGGTAATCTTAGATCAGACATTGATGTCAAAACAAACAGAAAAGTACATTTTGTGTGCAAATAAAATTGGAGAGAGGCTTTCACTGATAATCTCTTCAATTCTTTAGCACACCTGAGAAACCAGGTATTTTTTAGCCCTGAAAGGAGGGTGAATTTTCCAGGGAATGCCTCATATGAAGTTACACCAATCTGTTGTTTTGTAGTGCACATACATGCACAGATAAAGGAGTAAATTTTTAAAAGTATTTCTGTGGATGTTTTATAGATATGAAGTCTTCCATTTCTTATATCCAAATTATCGGGAACTGCAGTCTCCAACAAGCATTTCCCTCCCTGTTGCTCCTTCCCACTGTGAGAAACTGGTAATGTACTTTATAGCTGTGACTGTCTAGAACGTAAACAGTTTATCAAATATATCGGGTTCTTCAAGAATTACACCTTCTCCTTGAGCCATTAATCTTGGTGTAGCAGAATCCATATGTGGTGTTCCCATCAGCAGATAGGAATTGGTTGTTTATTCCAAATAATTATCTATAGGGCACTGATACTCAGTATATTTTATGATCATATTACCCACGCAAGCACAGGAGGGGAAGAAGTTTCAGGAATAATTATGGTTGCCTATACCAAGGCCACATGGCTGGAAGTGGAATGAGAGATTGTGTCTCTTATTAGTCAGGGACAGAAAGAATTTCTTATACGTTTTATTTTAAGAGTTGTGTTTAAATCTTCAAATGCTTTAACTCAGAATATTTGTTCCTTATGCCCTATCCATGTAGGAAATACAGTGGCCTGAGTTAAAATGGCTTCTGTTTTTAAATTCTCATGTTGTAATATAATAAACATACTTGACTGGATGTTAATGCATATGCATACATATCAAATTTAAATATTTTAATTAAAATGCAAGTATACTGTTTAACTGAGGAGGAAAGATGTTTTAGACCTTATTAATACAGAATTGGTATCGAATCCAAAAGTTTTAGGTTTTCTTAAAGCTACACAGGTGTTCTTGACATGGTCCTTATCAGAGTTTACTGCATAAGGAAAAAAGTTTGATAAAGAATAATGGCATGATCAGCCCAGGATTTTTTTAAGACAAAATATCCATGCATTTTTATTATTTGCTTAGAAATTTAGCTTTTTTGATGACAACAATCCAGTTCAGGGAACACAACTGTGTTTAAATGAAAGATTTTTATGCTAGTTTATATAAAACCTTTGCCCACCAAGGTAAAGTCATAAGATAAGAATGATATTTTTGCATTAGAATTCTTGTTACATGCTCGCATACACACATTAAATACATATAAACCAATAATCCAAACACTTTGCTGACGCTATGTCATTAGATGTTAACACAGAAATGAGTACGAAATTTGCCAGAAGCAGAAATTGGTTTTACTGCCATAGCACTTGGAAGATGTGTAAAAGACAAATTGACCATATTGTATTTTGATTTATTTGTTAAGGATTTGACCAAATATTCATAGATAATGACCTAATAAGACATGTCAGTCTTAGAATTTACCTAAAACAGCAAAAAAGCTGAAAGAATAAAATTAGATATTTAAAACAGAAATGAAGATAATCTCTATTATTACCCTTTAGATTCTCTACTGTTATAGGAAAAAAAAATGTAATAAAAATCATTGTGCTTTTTAGAGTCTTTTTGTACTCAGAGCACAGCTATGTAGTAGCATTACAGCACCGTAATAAAACACAAATAGTGTTTAGCCAAACATTTATTGGGGGGATCTAGAAAGTAACATTAATTAGTTGAGGTGGATTAATGCTCTAGGACATGTTCTAGGATACAATATCTGTGGCAGATTATGTACAAGGATGATGTGAGTGTAATGTCAAGTAAATTAAATGCATTTTCTTCAGTGTGTGAAGTGACAAAATAATGAAATTTAAATACAAATAATGGCTACATTTATCTTAATTTAGAGGCTGGTCACCCTAAATCAGGCACAGATATGAGATAAAATAGTATGAAAACTGACACTTGGTTTGTAAAAATAGTTGATCTGTAAACTCTGGAAAAAATTTTGTTTTGTCTGAAGTAGTACTTAAATACCAGTTATGTATTTGATCAGAACAGGAGCTAAACATTTCTACTAAACCTAGAGCTGAGTAGGTAGTACACAGTTTAATATAAATTTTTTTAAAAAATAACATTATATCAAGTTTAATAGAAACTATTTAAAAATTTGTCAAATTTACAATATTAGGGAAGAAAGGTGAAGAAATTATTAGCATTGAAACATATTTTTAATTAAAAAATAAAAGAATTCCTAAGTTAAATTAAATATTATATCCATTCGTTAAAAATTCTAAACTTACAAGATATAAAAACACCATGTAAAATTAATAAAAACTTGTGACTGGCATCATTAGCACAAAAAGAAGTTCAGCTCTTTTCAGGACTTATCCCTTTGAAGTGTGTTTCGAACCTTATAATATCTGGCCTGATCATCAACAGTAGCAATAAATTCTTCAAAATTGTGGTTCATGTGGGCTGCTTTGCAATATCCCACTTATCAGAGTCAGGAATTTACAAAGACAGCTTGGTAGGGCAAAACCCTCTCAAAACTGACTCAGGGCTAAGCTCTGAAGCGTTAAGCATTTCTGGGATTAAAATCTGAGCTAAGAACCTGGGTGGAAATATGACAGTTCTTAATAGTTGTTTATGGATGCTTTTGTAATTGCAGTCCTGCTGCTTAAATTAACTACAAGAAATTCAATTAATAAGGTAAATCAGACAATTGGGTTATACAGAGCCACCTTCTTGATTTTTTTTTTTTTTCTTTCTCTTATTCTTCCATAAATAAATGAAGAAAATTTTAAGCTGTTTGTGCTCAGATCTTTAAGATCATTTACAATACAAGTGATTGCATTTCAGATAGGACTGGGGGCGTTTTTGCCCTGGGTTTTGAGGCCAGTATTAACATTTCATAGTTCCCTTAATAATGAAAGGCACAACAGGAAAAACTAGTATCTATCTAATGAAAAAGACACCTAGTGATTGCTATGAATAAATCAACAGATCTTCTAACGTGTGTAATGGCAAGCTGTAGTGTTAAACGAAAGCGAGTGATGCTCATTAGAGTCTGCTATGACACCTAGTCATTAGTGCATAAACAAAGGTTTAAACCACAGAAGACAGACGTACAGTTTCGTCTGCAATGGCTTTTATTTGAACAAAAGGAAAAGGGAACAATTATGAAAGAAAACAGTATTGCGAAAGTGCCATGTGGGAAACTAACTCCTGTTACTGGTTGCTTATCCTTCAAAAAAAATTCTCTTTGGTTTCCTTATATTATAAATGATTATCTAAATTTCACAAAATCCAAAATGAAATAATCAAAGCCTCTAAATTGGCCTTTTGATCCCTAACAAGCTTTCTGCTTTAGCATTACCTGTCTCAAGTCCATAAACCAACTCTCCACCAAGGAATGTTCCTGCTGCTCTGCTTGCCAGCAGGAGAGCCTGCAGCAGGGCTGGGTGATCATGTCCCGTTTTAAAGGATGCTGCTAAATTTCAACCAGTTTTTTTTTAATGTCCCATCTACCTATATTAATGATAACATTTTAGGTTATTAGTAAGAAAGAATATTAGCATGCTAATTTCTTGGCATTATTTATGCCACTCCTTTCCTTTTTCACTGGTCTTGGACAAATACAATGGCCTAGATGATTTCATTGCATTTTTAAGCTGCTAACGTAATGGCATTGAATTTAATACTATAGCTACGATCACAGCTCCTTACAACAGGAAGGGAGTTCCTGGGAACTCCTTTCAAAGGGACTTCCTACATTGGCACCCACAGCGGGGAGTGGGCTGGGGCACGTGAGCAGCCTGACTTCCCTGAGGAGGGAGAGGAAGCCAAGAGGCAGGCAGCTGCTGTGGGACTTCTCCTAACCTCAGCTGGAAGGAGGTAGGAAGCCAGGAGCAGAGGAGCTGGGCACAAGAGATGCTCTCCTTGCTTGTGGCTTTTGGGGCACCCCTAAGGGAGAAGTGGTAAGGGTAGAGGGGCAGAAGCAGCTGAGCGCTGTCGGAGTTCCCTTCCTTAATGCTGTGGCTGCGGCATCCCTCAGCTTCTCCGGAGGGGAACGCCCTACCCCAGGGAACATGAATTTCAGAGGATCCTCTTCCCCATTGGGCTGCCATATGACCACTAGAAACCAACAGCAGTCACTAGGTAGAGAAAGATGAATTTATTCTCAAAAATGCATATAGGTTAGTAAAAAGGTTAAACTGACATCAGTGATAAATATATTAACAATACAATTATACTTTTGTAGGGAACTTTGCCCTGCTTCCTTTATGAGGATTTTCTGGCTAATCTATGGTCATTTCTTTGCTTTTCCTGTGGCTATATACAAAAGGATACTGGAATTATAATCAGTGTTTCTAGATTTAAGTCCAACTAAGGGCATACATTGCAAGTGAGCTGCTGCAAATACTGCAGACAAGCTTGTAGCGTTATACCACTCCTGTATGTTTGCAGGGCAGTTGCTCTGTTCTGGGTTTTATCAAGTGGGAGGAGCTGCTGCTTGGATCTAGCTGCTAGAGTAAGAACCTGTTTTTCAGGAGAGTGTTTTGGAAAGGGTAATTATGTGGGAAGAGTCATATTAGTGCATTACTTCATCATAATTAATAATAACTGAATTAATGAGTCTAGTGAGATTGAATTAGAGTCCCACATGCAGCAAATCGTAGGCCTTTCCACTAGGAAATTTAAAGTTTTTCTTAGATATTATAAATCAGCACCGTTGCCGAGGCTACAACTGAGTTTCTATCACAATAAAAATTTGAATGCTTTCAGCCACTGCTGTATCTCTTCACAATTCCCTGTCGTCACATCAGTTTCAAAACTGTAGGGCTAGTTCTGGGGCATCAGGTTTGAAGTGAGGCACATGATAGGCTCATGGAACACCTCTCCTATGAAGAAAGGCTGAGAGAGTTGGGGTTGTTCAGCCTGGAGAAGAGAAGGCTTCGGGGAGACCTTATTGCAGCCTATCAGTACTTAAAGGGGGCTTATAAAAAAGATGGCGGCAAACTTTTTAGCAGGGCCTGTTGCGACAGGACAAGGGGGAATGGCTTTAAACTAAAAGAGGGTATTTTTAGACTAGATGTAAGGAAGAAATTTTTTACGCTGAGGGTGGTGAAACACTGGAACAGCTTGCCCAGAGGGGTGGTAGATGACCTTGAATGTTTCCAGGGATGGGGCAGGTTGGATGGGGCTCTGAGCAACCTGATCTAGTTGAAGATTGTCCCTGCCCATGGCAGGGGGGTTGGACTAGGTGACCTTTAAAGGTCCCTTCCAACCCAAACTATTCTATGATTCTAAGATTCCATACTCAGAGGTGTCGTATTTGATGCCAGTCTGCAGAAAAGCAAAGGTCACCAACTGCCCTAAAACAAAGAAGGAATTTTGATTATTGGTCTTAGCAAACTAACTAATTCAAATGATGCAAATTACATCTGAGTAATGTCAGGTTAACTCCTGATACCATATATCAAACCTATGGATGAGCTATGTAACCTTGCTAACTAAGCAATACCTTCACAGAGTTTAATGGGGAATTCTCCAGCTTGTAGGTTGTTAAGAATGAGGCAATTGGAGCTTTTTTGCCTCTCCAGACACCTCTTGAACAAGAGAAATCCTGTGTTAAAAGAGGTGGAGAGCAGAAATCTTCTGGGCTTCCAGCTTCTTTGCTCAATGAACTGTTTGCATAGTTCTGGAAAACACTCGTTCCTTTTCTAATCAACCTAATGCTTCTTTGGGAGCAGGTCCTTGTCTCTGTGCCTGCACGTCTTTTCTGGAGTCACAGCTGGCACAAAGGAGCTACAGTTGTCTGACTAGGCCTGCTGGAAGCCAAACAGCCAGGTAAGGGAAGAAATTGAAAATAATGCTTTATTAACTCAAGGCATCATGCTGATACTTTACACAAGTGTGAAAAGACAAAAGTTTCTTGAAAGAGGTTTTAGTGCAATCCAAATGTGAATATATTGTAAGCAAAGCTGTACTTCCCGATGGCAGTGAGAAGCCGTACTGCACAAGGCCAAAACTGATGAATTAGAAAGTACCGTGTTATTGTGGTCAGGAGGCTGCTGAGAGGGCAAGTAGCCGCAAGGCTRCATGACTGTGGAATGACTGCAAGTCAGAGAGCAATAGGATTGGGTTTATTCTTTCCAACCTCTACTTCACTCTTTACTGAGTTCATTTAAATCCTTCCTGCTGAAGTAAAGATTTTTGGGGCAAACCCTGTGCTATATCAAAGGCCCACTAGGCTAAGGGTTAGCGAAGAGGTAAATGGGTTTTTGTCTCCTTTTTCCTTGCATTTTTTCCATGACTCCCTTTAGTTTCTGCAAAGGTTATTCTAAGATCTGAGTTACATGGGCCAACTTGCAAAGGGCCAACTTGCAAAAGATTTGTACCTTGGGCTGTACTCTCTAGCCAGTGCCCTGGGCTTGTGGCCTAAATCTGCCACACGTTTAACCCTGTACATGATGCTTGGATTTTGTAACACTATAGGAACTGTGGACCTGAGGAGAACAAAACAGCTGGGGCAAATTTGAGCTGCCCTCTGTGTACAGGGGGTGTAAGTTAGGTACAGACAACGCTGACAAATCAGGCTACAGTTTTAGGAGCAGAACCTCAGCCTGAGTTTTCCCTTCCTCTCTCCCTGCTACACTAATGCTCCTCAGCCTCTTTTCCAGGACAGAACTTTGCAGAAAAGGAAAACAACAACAACAACAAAAAAACCACCAAAACCACAAATCATCATTTCAACTTGCTAACTCCAAAGAAACTTAATAAAACATGGGGCACTGGAGATGGCATGGTGAGAAAAAGAAACTAGTAGCTGCAGTTTATCAGTAGCTGGAGTTAGATAGCTGAGAGGCTGAGGGTACTTTTAATTGCTTTCTCTCAAGTGAAATCAGCCCCAGCTTACATTGGTCACACCTCCATCCCAAAGTCAAACAAGCTATTTTTAAACTGCATGTGGAGAGGAAGACAAGGAGCTCTCACAGGTAGGACCTACTCACTCATCATGATGTTAATGCCTGACGAGATATTAATTTGGACATAAGCAGCATGCTGGATCCCTGTGCTTAGGGACAGAGATGCAGTGTCGATAACATAATACTCTGCTCTTCATTAGGGCTCTGAGAAAAAAGATCTTAAGGCAGCTGTGCTATCTAAGAGCCTCAGGGTAGCACTGAACCATACTTCTCTTTGCTACATTTTTTACGTATTAAGGTTTTTTTTGGTTTAGTTTTTGTTCTAATGAAGACCTAGGGTTTCTTCTTTCAGATCAAATTTGAGCATGCAAGTTGAATATACTATGGTCATATGTTGCATTTGTGTCTTAACTGAAAACATTACTAAAATTTTCCATGTTTTGCAGTCAGAAGAGCTGTCTTTTAAAAATATTGGCCTGATGTTTAGGTATAGCCTATGTTTTAATGAGAGATACCAAAGCTACTTCATTTTAAGCTTTAAACTAAAATAAATGATAAGTGGAAACACTGCTAAATGGTTCTCAGTAACAGTAAGAACATCTGACCACTATGTGTGTAATAGTATATAATAATGTGCACAGACTACTCTCCAACTGATTTATCTGTAAATATTTGGGGAAAAAAGGTTGCACCTACATGTACGGTCTAAGCATTCATTACTTCTATGTGGGCATAAAAGCAGTAATGAAATGATATTACTGAGTAAGATACTGAATAATGGTATATTAATGTTGAGTTCCAACTTAGTATGTCGTATTAGTTTTAATGAAGTAAATGATAGTGTCATTTCATTAAGTTTAATTTAATCTTAGTCTCAATCATTTTATGTTAAAATGCACTGTTCTCTTCACTCATTACATCCCTTGAATCATTTTTTACCCCATTTTCCCACTTTTATCTGGCCTTAGATTAGGGAAGAGAATTTGAAGAAATTGAAAAACTGCTGAAGAAATGCAGCACTTTCTAGCTTTCTACCCAGCCCTAGAAAGAAAATGAAAGAAGTGGCCAAGCTCTGGAGGTTAACCACAAAAAGGCGACAGCACCTCCGTAGCTGTGTGCGTGCAGCTTGCCCCTTACAGGACTGATGTTTGCATTGAGGTGGAAACAGATTTTTAACTCGGAGCACGCAAGATCTTAAAGATACCAGTTTTATTTTTAAGTAGCAGGAGATCCAGAAAAGAACACATCCCTCATAAAAATTGTTACGTTTCTTAGAGTTTGCCTGGTATATGGTGTGCCAGTCACAAATACTTTCTTACTCCTTGTATGAGACAAGGAAACAGTAATGAATAAAAAAAAGATCGTACCTCTCAGTATTCACACAGGTGGCCTGGTTTTATATCTATGCTATGAGGGAGCTAAGTCATTAAATTTAACTTGTAATAACGTAGTATGAATCTTATAGAAAATTTTAAAATCTGAATGTGGTCGTGCCTTTTTCTGAACTTACCTCCTTCCAGACTTGCCTCTGAGTAGTAACATTTTCTAGAAATAACTATTTATAGGCAAGAGTATGGAAGGGGGATTTTTTTTTAACAGTATCTCTATACAAAGGATAAGATCTAAGTTGAAACAGTGGTGTAGCACTGGCGACCAAGACTTGATCAAAGGGGGAAGTACTACACTTGAACAGGTCAGCTATAATGTGCTTTAAGACAAAGCGAACAGACAAATTCTACTGAAAATCCTGAAAGAAGACATATGAGAACTCCAATTTATTTGGAAAAGATGTTGTGAAGTGTGAACTCATCCTTTTGTGCTGCTAACGTGGTCTGAACATAGCCAGAATGTCCATTTTGTTTTCTTTATTGCAGTTCATATGCATGTAGTGCTAGCATAGACAAAGTGAATGTGTTTTATTGAGTCCAGCATGTCTCTTTCCATACCATGGCAAACGGAAACTGTTTCTTTTTTCTTTTTCTTCCTTTTTTTCCACCCCCCCCAGGCTTCAGTTCTTCTAGGAGTCACCCCAAAGGCATGTCCTAATGCGACATTATGCTGTGAGTGCTTAAATGCCTAGTAAATGATATATCTTGCCACCTGCTGTGGCTAATGGCAGACGGTGCGGAGAGAAGGATGCACCTACCTCACCGTGCGATGCTGGCTGCAGCGGTGGGAGGGACTCCCCATGGCAATTCCTTTACAACCTGCAGCATGAGATTTGATTATCCCATCTCTTAAGAGATACAGATGTTACAACCATAAAATTATCCAGCTTAATATGAATATGGAGATAATTTAAGGTGACACAGTTGTAGAGTAGGTAATGTGAATGAATATATAATTTAATATAGGTAAGTGCAGGAATGAGCTGTTGATTTAATGAGACACCATTACTTCTTGTTACCGGAGACTCAGAAAGATGGAAGTTTATTTCTGTGTGACTCAGTTATTCTTTTTTCCTTGCCTGCACAGTAAACAGCATTCTAACTAATGGCCCTGACTCATTTGAGCATAAACAAGTGCTACCTTCCTGTCTAGTCATGTATGGTATGTAATGACCTACCTTCCAATTAAATTCCTTTAAAAGCTATAGTTAAAGCACAGTCTTCAGTTTACAAAGATCACTCAGGAAAACTAAAACTAGTCTTGGACAGACAATGTGCATCCGAGTCATCTTTTAGTGTAGTTCAAAAAGAAAAACAAGAAGAAGAAAAAATAATTGTTGAATATCTGGACAAAAAATAAATGATGCATCTTTTAAAGATATTAAAGGCATGTGGTAACTAGGAGGAAACTTTCTGTCATGAGGATTTAAAAATAGGCTGTTAGGCATAAATCAAAGGGAATTTTAATATTTTACGAAATAGYATGCAGACTGACCTCAGACCTCAATGCTGCAAATGATTATAAACATACTTTATACATTTGAATAGCATCACTGTAGTCAATCACCCTTGGAAACTCAACACATTTTTAAGCATAACTGTTAATAGGATTTGACCTATTTTTATCTTGACCACAGTTTTAGATGTGGTAACTTATTGTATTCATCAGCAGCCYGTCTTTCAGAACTTTGGCAGAAAGTTCAGTGGCTTGGAGATGCAGTTAGATACAATAGTACACCAGCTTTCTTTTGATATTATTTGCTCATTATGCATACCTTTGTAGATGGAGATTTGAACTAGGAGAGGGTCTCAACAGTTATCAGTAGATGAGTTTCTTCAAAGAAATGCAAAGTAAAATCTATTGTAATGTGTTTCCTTTGGAGCTTTATTAAAACCACTAATGTGTTCTGAAAAGATGAATTGGAAGATGAAGTAGATTGTGCAGATAGTATTTTCAGCTTTGGATACAGGAAATGACATTTAATTTTAATATTCAGAAGCAATAATTTAAATATCAGGCTGTTTCATTTTTGAATCATCATAAAAGTTTAAAATTTTTTAAGATAAAAACCTTTACTTTTGAAAGAACAGATGATAGGTGTGTCAGTTATTTGTAGGTTAATATTTGTATATTTATTCTTTATCATCAGCCCTGCTGAGTTTATCCTTCTTTTATTGCACTTTATATCCTTCATGCCTTGTAGCTCTGTCTCATAAAGTCCTCTGTCATCTATTCCCAGATAAATATTACCTTGTGGACCATTACACACTTCTATGATTTTTCTGCATGAAACAGTGATTCTTGATGTATTCCTGCTTTCATTTCATGCTGTCTAAGCCTCTATAATTCAATTAAATCCTTTAATCACAGTGTTAGCATGAGAGGATAAGTTTCCTCTGGTTTATTTAAATCATATTTTAATTTTGCTGTTCTGTTATTCTCAGAGATCTAGAAGTCCACAGCTGATACTGGAAGGAAAGGTGACCAAGCATAGGCAAAGTTTTACAGGAATCAGAAGGAAAAAAATATGGATTTTTTTCCAGTTTACCAATACTGTCTCAAGAGAACCTGCATTAGCCATCATGGGAATCCCAGTGGAGGTAGCACATGCCTACAATGTTTTTAACACAAACTTAACTTGGAAAGCAGGAACCTGGGGGTAGAGGGACTGAGGAGGGCATGGTCATTAATGATTTTAATGTTGCCTTACGGCAGGGTTATGATTCCAAGAAAACCATATAATCCTGGCTTTTCCTGACTTCCAGGTGTTAAAGTTTCTAGATAGACTGTCTTCTGTGCCATATATTGCATGATGTAACACCCATAACAGTGCAGATAAGGGCATATTCTCCCTATGATGTGGGAAACAGTAGGAGAAGAGCATCCAGAAAACTGCTATTCTTTTTCCTGCAGAAAAAGTGAATATGAATACTTTCCTGCAGTGAATATGAATACTTCAAAAAGTAATTTAAGCCATGTATTAGCCATCTCCCAGCAACTTTACACCTTGAGTCAGGCACCGTCCTTTGCAACATAACTGAAGTATAGCTTTCAATGTTTTACCACAGGGGTTTTGGACTGTTTTTTGAGAAGAGGCTTTTAATGGCATTTCTTCAAGATCTTTTTCGCTTTTTTTTAACAAGGAAACTAAGTGGAAATTCATACATGTATCAACAGAAAATCTTACCTCTGGTTAAAGCAGCAGTGTGGGATGAAATTATCAGAACTACAACATGGAAATAACAAATAACTGTCTTACGGGCAATTAGAGGAAATGACTGCAAACTTCAGGGACACTCAGCTGGAATCTCAAGCCTGGTGAATCAGCTTATTTTCATGCTTGTTGGTTTGATCATTGAAATGTTATATAAAAAAAAAAATTTTTTTTTCTCTTGTAAATTAATGAGCTCCCCAAAGTTTTACACCAGCAACAATTTTCTACTTGCTGTTTGCCAAGTATACTATGGTCTTATGTAACTGTAAAATGGTTGAGCTGAACAGCAGCTGGAGGCAAAATGTAGAAAGCCAGATGAAAGTTAGTAGTGCATCGGCATACTGTCCATTATGTGGTGACCATTTTGCTCCCAGGACTTAAAAGCACACTGTTAAAATTCTTTGCAAAAATTAAGTGACCAAGCCTGACAATAAAAACAGATGATGAAGTGACTGAAACTGGTTGCTAAGCTATGAAAAGGTTTTTGCTAACAGGTGTACGTAAGTGGAGTGCATAAATAACAATGTCTTTCATACACTAAAGCTACTAATTGCATTATTGGTTCTTAGCAGATGCAGTGCAGGTTGTCTTTATAAAGAATATATTTGCTTGTGGTTGAAGGGCGACTTTCTAGTGAAAATGACCGTGCTTAGCACTTGCAGCTCTTTATATCCCACTAAAGGCTGTTTCTCAAGTGTAGTACAATCCCTTTTTTTAAGGGACAGAATAGCCTTTTATGCTTGAAAGCTAAACTAAGCTGAAGATAAATGTCCAAAGGTTTCCAGATTTTGATGAAAGTCTTGTATTTTAAGKAAGAGTATTGTTTCCAAAATATGAAATGTGGTTAATATCAAAACTTCAGATTACAATGAACAACCTAAAACCTGAGTAATGAATTGTAATAAGTCAACACTATTACCTCACAAATAGATCCACACATTGTCTAGATTAGATAAAAGTGGAAAAAGGGCCATTTCAGACCACATCTCTCCTTATGAATTGCTTCTAATGCAGGCTACCTGGCTGGTCCGTAGAGAGGGGTCTCGCTGTGCCTGAGCACAATACAGGTATGTTCCTTTGCTTCACAAGGGAAAGACATTTGGTTTGATAACATTAGAAGGCCTCCATTTCATCCCTCCCGAGATAACAACTCCATTTGCTGACTCATTTACAGGTTTTCTTCAGTGTCCTACTGGCTGCTGAGGGTACTTTTTAAGAGTTCTTGCTAACTGGTGGATAAAGTGCTCTTCCTCTCCCCTAACTGCCTCCAGTTGCAAGTATCCGTACTGCTGCTTTACCCCATTCTGGAAGGCTAGTATTCACCAAGTCACTCAGTGGCTGTAAGGTACCCACTTTGCCTGTGTTCTCTACCTGTTTTTATTTTAAGTGTGGACATGTCATCATATTCCCTGCCTCGAACTCTTATTTTTCCCTGCTTTTTTATTTTTGCAATACAGTGCTCTGTAGATGTTCTTTTACTTTTTTAAGCGCAAACACCACATAGCACTAATCAAAATGTTGTCGGATATCTCTATTTTACGAGCTGGTCTTTTGAGCAGCATTGTTGAAGGACAGCTATTTGGGAAACTGCTTTAAGCAACTTTTAGTTCTGTAAATCAGAAAGTAAAGCTAGAATTAAGCTTTGCAAAAAAACTTCATTCTAGAAACTCAGAAGGTTCCTCAATATGTAATGTTATAAACTGACTTATTTGTCTTAGTCTTCTTCAAGCGAATCAAATGTATTCAACAAATTCATCTCTATAGAAAACAGAATTAGAATTGATCGGGATTGTATTAGTAAAATGGGTGAGTCATGGTACTGCCTAAAGTTATGGGAAGCTCTACTTCTGTTTCACACTAATTAACAGAGCATCTGTCCCCTTACCTCTCTTCACAAACAAAATTTACTTTAAACAACAATTTCTTGTTCCAGAGATGTGCATATTGTGTTTGTTATACTTTTAAAATAACAAAATACAACAGATGTGTCCCACTTCTAGGCGATGAAGTAATAAATCTGTTATAATGAGGTAAGGAATTCAGTTATCGCAAAGGCTTAAGATAAGCTAAAATGGAAAGATTTTTGAGAGATCTAGCATCTCATAGTTATTCTTCAAAGATTAGGATATTTTCTAATTACAATTCCACCTCTCTCTTACACAGACAAAGCACCTGTATTGTACCAGTTCCCATTTTCCTCTTTTTTTTTAAGAGTAAGATTTTGCTGATGCCTACATCAGTGCTTGGCCCACAGCAAAGTGACCCTGCTGGGTAAGTCTGTCTGTGCAGCACTCCTGGTGATGGGGAAGCAGCTAACTGAACTGGCACCTTTCTGTGTGTGTCTTAGTAAACTATTAGTCTGATTGTAATGTAAAGAGCAATAGAAAGCTATAGGACCAGGCCCTGGTAGTTGAAGTGCCAGAATTATGCATTGGCAGATCCTTGTCTGTGAGATAGATACCACTCTCAAAACAGTCAGCTTAGCCTTCATGTTTTGGAGAAATTCCATTCTTTACCTTAGCTTCGTATCTGTTGCATAGAGATGCTCTCATATTTAAATGTGTAGAGGGAACTTCTTCTGGGAAATATCTGAGATATCTCTTTTGAAGGCAAAGTGGTTTCTCGCTAGGTAAGGGCAGATGGGATTGAGGGGAAAACTGGAGACGGATACAAAGAAGTAAAAATAAATGAATATAGCAGCAAGAGTGAGTGAGAATGAAGTCCTAAGGGTGATGATGGGATTTTTAGTTAATGGGTAGAAGAAAAGATGGGGAAGAATTCCTAATAAATTCTGTTCTAATGAAAAGAACAGATAATATCAGAATGCAAGGTCACATGTAAAAAGAAGCAAGACAGAGCTTACAGATATAACACAATGGATTAATCTGGTCTTTTTCTTACCATGAAGCCTGTATATACATGACAGAGTCTTGCCTGTCTTCTAAAAGAATGTTAGGCATGCTCTAGTAGGGATTTGATTTTTGCTCAAGGAACTAGCCTAAAGGCATGAGAAAAAATTGGAAGGTCATGTTTTATACTTTTTACTTGAAGCATCTTTTGAGGTCAGAAGCCTTGAGGACTATAAAAATCCTATTCTGTGGCAAGACAGATAGCATAGCTGTACAGTCATGGTGCTTCTGATTTGCAGAGATTTCCACTATGATCATGCCTGGGCCTTTAGTTTATTTATTCCAGAAGCGCTCCTTTGGACCATGCAGTAAGTATATCTCACTTTGACCAAGTGACTCTTAAACTGGAAATCTCTAGGCCTGTAAAACTATTCTAACATTATATAGAGAATGGACTTTTCAGACTATCTAAAGGTAAAGATTTGATGTTATATATTGAAGAGCAGCATTATGCTATGAGGTATAAGCCAAAACCTTTAAGATTTGAGCTTCTAGCATTAAGAACACAGACTTGAAGTTTTGTTTGAACTTTTGACATGTATTTTTGTTTCAACGACAAGTGGACTCTTTTATGTTGTCCACATTTATGCTAACTTTTCTGATTCACGGATTGCTTTCTTTCCTTCTTTTTTTGCATTCTGAGTTTTTCATTGCATTTGTCCCATAATTTACTCTTTGCCTATGACTTAACTTTTTGGGAGAAAAGGAGAGAGTTGAAGAAAACTAGCCCATAAAGGTATCTAACAACGGACATGCAGATTTCTGGTTTTCCTTTCAAACACCTTTGTATAGCGATGCATATGCAGTTCTACTTACACTGATACAATCATAAATTAGAATTATTAAAATAACTTTATGTGAATTTATTAAATTTAATTTATAAAATTAAAAAGCCAAGCTGGTATGCCAATGTTATATGCACCTCTCCTAAATAAAGGGGACAACTCTCTGAGGATAGTAAGCTGGAGCTGAGACTTGGGTTTTTTGGTTTTTGTTTTTTTAACTTGTTCATTGCTTTATGATGAGATGTTTAGGGATAATGAAATTAATTGTCCTTACTAGAGAACAGTCTGTGACCAACTCTGTGAAAATAATGAATTTGATAAGATTAAGCTGTGGAGGCATAGTCAGCAAACCTCCTTGGTAGAGTATGAATTGGTCAAAGAAAAGCAAACTAAACCCTCTTCCAGAGGAAGAAATACTTAAATTATACCTGTGACCTATTGATTTAAATGAGCAGTTGTAAAATATATTGCAGGAGTCAACTGTAGGATTTACTGAAGTAATATTATAGAACCTAGAATTAGTTTGAGTAGATCTCAACACTTACTACTTGGTAGCTAAATCAACTGGCCTTCCATTTAACTAAGATTTAAAGAGAAAAGGTGAGCAACCACACTTGGTCCAGTTACACTGTGACCATGAAGGTGATGGAGCCAGTGCATGAGTCTGATCTAAGGGTGAGGGAATTTCCAGAGACTTGTAAGACCCCTTACGCTATTTCTATGTTATCTTCAAGTATAAAATGCTAAAGGGAACACTTGACATAGTGTCATTTCCTTCCCTCCCCACATCTTCGCTGGAAAAGGAGAGTAACTTGAGACTTAAGAGATCAAAGGGAGTCACCTATGAAAGGAACCTGCATACCACTGCAACTAGTTTCGCTGTATTCATAAGACAGCATCTGTTCTTGCAAATTGGCTAATTGTGTATGCAAGTAGGTATTCACTAATTAGGTGCTCAGTTATCCATTTTGCTCAAACAATGGACATTTTCATGTAGAAAATGAAAGGTTTTATGGACAGCTAACTCTTCCCCTGGTAATGAGCATTAAGCAGGGACCATCTTAAAGACATCCATCAACACTTCAAGCCTTCAGGGAAGTCGAGGGGGCTGGAATTCTCTTATGAATAAGCACTGTATAGTGTTGCCTAACAATTAAAGTACATATGTGGCAATATTAATATCAGAAAGTAGAAGAACCCAATATAAATGATAATTAGGAGAAATGACAGCTCAGCAAAAAGGAGCGATAGCATCATTAGTGCCACTAGGGGCTTTGCGAAGCATACTCTTCGCTGTACAGCTATAGAAAAGGAAAGGGGGTGGGGAACAACAGCTTTTGATTAGGCCAGATAGTTCTCTGGAAATTCAAACCATTGCCTAGACAGATTGCAATAATTTTCTAATTTTCAGAAGGGTCTAAGTATAGCTTTACAAAGGGTTTTCAATTATCCATCATAAGTGCTTTTTGAAAATAGGATTTAAGCTTGATGCCAGAGCCTTTCTTTAACCTTCTCTCCATATTGTGTTAGGACAGTTACTCTAGAGTGACAAACTGGTAGCCCTGAAGGCTTTTAAAAATACATTTAAACCTAAAATATAATGAACTATACACTGTGGAGTAGAAGATAGGATTCCAGATCTCTCTCATTTAACATTTCTTTCTGCCTCTTGCATGAGGATTTTGTCTGCTTTGTAGGGATGATGTCAGTTTTATCCATGTTCATAAACCAACTTTCTAAGCTCTGAGGCAATTATAAGAGGAAAAAAAATAAGAAAAAGCAACATATAAAGTTGAAAATTGTTGTTACATTCTAGCCAATATCATATTCTTAACTTTTAAACCATAACTCTAGTACCTTTATTCACCACATCAAAGTTGAATGAAAGTTTTAACCTATTTTATTTAGGATATATAACTGCCAATAGCACTTTCATTTTATATTTAAAAAAAAAAATCATTGCATAATTCTCTATGTACCTCAGAGCCTATAGACACGCTTCTGATCATGTTTGTCAATCTTGTCAGTAGGTGGTGTGTGTCCAGTGGAAGAAAAATAAAAAGCTGTAATCCCAAACCCCAGCAGCTATCACTACTTAAACGATCTTCTGCTTTGATTCAATGTAGCCTTTGAACAGGTCTCATGTTTTTTCTGGGGGGGGGTGATTGCTGTCCAGTTTGTGGAAAGTTAGAAGCCATGAAGAAAGCAATGCTCGTCCCAGGCCCCCTCCAACCTAGGGGTCTTGCAGCCTCATGAGTCCAGAGGACTCAGCCTTTAGTGTTTAAAAAGCAGCTGAGTATCCAACTCTTTAATCGTTAAATCTGGTTTTGGTTTTGGTTTTTGCTTTTTTTTAAATCAGCTAGAAAAATCCAAAACTACAAACCCCCCCAAACACTAGCTTTTAAAGCTTAGAGCCTTATGCTGAAAAAAAAAAATTAGGTCTCTCAATGCAGAGTTTAGCTCAAAAATGAAATTTGTATTATTTATTAGGTTATTAAACATGTGTGTGGCGTATTAGTCAATTTTTCTGGCTTTTAAACATGTAAATATGTATCAGACATGGCAGCAAAGAAATAATATCCTCATCAAAGCTACAGGAAACTTTGCTTTCAAACTCAAGGATGAGAATTGGGCTGTCTATTCTTTATTTGGTTTTATAAATCCCCTTTTTGACACTTTTACTCAGGTTTAGATAATGCTACTGATTTCAGCTGTAGCGCTTGTGGACAGAATATTGTGTAAGAGAGCCAGATTAGTTATTCCTGCCTTTCCTCTTAGCTACACCTTTCCCTTCATTAGATGCTGAGACCTTATTGCCTTATTTAAAAATAAACAAAAAAATTCCACTCTGATCTGAATAAAATCTGCAAAAAAACCCCCCACCAATTGTTTCTAAGTCAGGAAAGGAAAATTCCCTAAGGTGTCAGAAGACCCAGTCATATGAATAGACATGCACAGTTATTTCCCCCTAAGGGATTTTAGAAGATAGAAACATAGCTCTGCAACCATTTCTGCTGGCCAGTTTTTATTACGATTTATCTTCTCTGGTAATGCTTATGTGATACCAGTTTAAAGAATGACGGCACTCTGTGTGACAGTAAAATGTCTTTAAAGACTATCACAACAAAATATTTTCATATTCTATATACTTTAAAAATACGCTACTCTATAGCCACATTCCCAAAATAATTCTATATAGACCATTCTATACAATGCAGAGTTCATGCTGCATCACTGATCAAGTCAGCTTATATAACATAGTGAGATCTTCTCTGAGGTATTAGAATAATGCTCTATTTAAAAATTATGAAATTGGTGTTTGTGTATGCTATGCAATGTTTCAGTCTAGTAGAAAATGATGTAATCTTCTGTAAAAAAGTATCACCACAGTAAAATTGATGATAGAGGCAAACAGAAAACTCACTGTGGAAAATAATTCCTATGTTTTACAGGCACACCGTCTCTTGATCCTGTCCCTTGGAACAGTGATGTTTCCATTTGTCTGAGCCAAAATCACAGTGATGTGCAGTCTGCATTTGGCCATACCTGAGCAATCCAACACAGAAAAGGACATATGAAGTTTAAAATTGAAAATGGTGGTGTTTAGATTGTAGCACATTAAAACATGACCACCTCTAGTGGTCATGTTCAGTTCGTGTGTGTTAGTGATAGGATGACCTGGTATCTGCTTTTAGTGAATGAAAAGACCCTGTAAACCTTTATGTTGTCAGACCAGATCCTATAAATCTTTTATGTAAAACATATGCTACTTATATAGTGTCTGCATAGAAAATATGCATTTGTTCCACTTGAAAAAAATTCAGTACAATTTTATGGCTAAAAATTGAAACAAATGAAAGCCTAGGAGATCTTTTCTCACCATGCTGCTTCTACTCCCAGGGCCAAAGAGTATGACCTTATTCCATACAGCAATGTAAGGGGGCTCCCTTGAGAGAAAAGTTGTACATCAGTAGGGCTGCAATGAGTGATGTTATATTTGTTCTTACTGGTAAATTAGTGATTTCCTGCAGCACACTTAAGGATGCTGTTGGGGATATATTTTTAGCTCTGTACAGGCACATCCAGGAAAGTCTCGCCGTTCTTCTTCAACCAGACTGGATTTTTATGGTTCCTGATTTAGCTATGAACTGGGTCCTTTGTACCTTTGATATGCGGCCCTTTGTAGCAGATTCAAGCCTTGTTCATTCTGCCTAAATTTCAGCTATGCTGTATGTCTTGAAATAGGATTATCTACATGTTTCCTAAGGGATGATGAGAGTAATGAGCAACTAGTCCACAGTGGGCCAGCTTTTCACGAAAATTCCTTCCTTCTATGTATATTCTGCTTTTCTTAACAGAAACTGACCTTTATATTTTGAATTGCCAACTCCCTGGGGTTTCTCTAGTCTCCAAACTATGTTAAAAAAAAAGAATGTTTCAGTAAATTATCTTTTGTCGGTTTAATTCTAGTGTAAACATCATAACTGGCAAGAAAGTACTCCTCTATTTAGTAACTAATGTTAAGAAGGTTCATTATCATTAATAAAGGTAACAGCCAACTGGGGTTTCATATAGGCATTACAAGTGTAATAATGTTGTGCAATAAGGGTTCTTGTTTTCGTAAATCAGCTTTTATAATGCTAAAGCTGACATGCTTTTGTTTGGTATATATTGGATGTGCAGTGAATGATAGAGTTTCAAATTTCCAGGTAAGTACTTGCGAAAGAAAAGCAGTAAGTCCAGTGTAGAGCGTGTTCCAGAAGCATGAATCCAGGACCGGAATGTTTTCCTCAGACTCCTTGTACCTTCAGCTTAAAGCAAGGGAGAGGTGGGTTAAAATATTGACATTAACTTGGGATGACACAATCTATTTTCTCCCCCCTGTGGAATACAGATGATCAGGGATATATATCCCTTTGTAAAAATACATTGAATTTTTCATGAAATTAATAACATTTCTCTAATAGGTTTAAAAATCTGACAGTAATTCATATTTCATAAAGAACTAGGTACGTTGCCTAAAAATACGTATACATACTCATATGTAAGAGCTCTCATATGTTTTGAAAGTCATTTCTATTAAAATACTCTACTAAGAAAAAAAAGTTTCAGTGAGTATCCTTAGGTAGATCTAGATTAGCTACAACTTGGAGAACTCAGCAAGAAGAATGAATGGATGCTTTGCTGCACTGTAACAATGCAGTCTTCTGCACAAGGATTTCTATACTCTGTATACCCTACCCCTGTAAGGTAGGGTAGACTTTGAGCTGTCCTGTCTCATGACTGACAATTGACATTCCTATGGGTCTACTGCAACAGCTGTATGCCATCCTGTCCTGCTGCTAGGAAAGTCCCCAAAATACTTTGTCATGAGCGACAGTATAGATTCTTATAATAGTAATATTTCCTTCAAGAGACCGCATGTGCTAATTGGCATGGCAAGCACAGACGACCACAGATAAAAATTGAAGTGGATGCTTGTAACTTGATTTCCTCTTTCAGTTTCTTAAAGCGTGAAGTATTGGAATGGTCCTATTAACCTCATTGATCTGAATAAAATTTTCACCCCTTGTTGCACAGAGCATTTAACAGCAAAGTTTGCAGGCCTTAGGCAAAATAAATTTACCTGAGAAGTTAAATCCCCATCTGGCTTAAAAAAAATAAAAAATCAGCTAGTTCTGCCCTGAAAACATTTTCTTGCTTTAGTTACATAAATGTCATTCTCAGCTTCCAGCAGCCACTTTGCACACCCCATTGCTGTTTTGCCCTTGTGCTCGTCCTTGTTCTGGGCAATATGATTTCAGGCTCTTCTTTCCCCCTTTCCCTCCAGGTGCTCTCCAGGCTTTCCTCCCATCCCTACAAAGCTTTCCAGATTTCTGACTCTTGACAGCTGGAAATAATTATTGCTCTGATCTTCATAGTATTGCTGGAGTTAGTGGTAGATATAAAATATCATGATATCTCTCTTAAAACCTGATTCAAATATCACTTCTTGCAAGGCAAGCCTTTATGGCATGGCAGAACTTTCCTGAATGAGCAATTTATATTCCAGTACTGTCAAGTGTTCAGTTTTTAGGGGATACATAGAAAAATGGATTTGAACAGGAAAGGAATGTCCAACATCTGCTTCCATTCAAGTATATTTTTTATAATCTATTTCTAGTAGATCAAATGCACTGTTAACAATTCAATTGATGTTCTAGGAAAAGAAATTCTTCAGCAGAAGCCTTTTCAAAGATGTAAATCTGTTAGGAAAACTAACAGATGGAAGGTCTTCCAGTTTGGATGTTTCAGATACGACACAAGACAGTTTTGTTTCTGAGGCAAAAACAGAGGTATCCCTAAATAGATGGAAAATTAAGAATTCTTTTGTGTTTCTTCTGCTTTAGGATGTGTGGCCAAAATACCAAAGGAGAGCCTTCAAACTGCTGTATTGCTTATTCTTGTGAGGAATAGTCCTTGAATAAAAAAAATTATCAGATTTTTGACTTTGTGTTGGGAATAACATTTCAAATGGAGGAAGGAAAAATACATTTATTCAATGATAACTTCTTTTTTATTTTAAAACAAGGGTAGAAGACAGTGGTTCGGAAAGAGCAGATAAGTGCTGCGTTGCATCATAGGCATGGGCAATGTAAGTCTGTCTGCACTTCACCATCATTTTTGCCTTAAACGTTTCAATGTAATCAGTGGTATAGTTGTGTGTGCCGACTGTGTCCACACAGTGCTAGAAAATTAATGCTTTCTACATAGACTGTGAACAGGAATGCCAATTAGCGTCTGCTGTGCTGGTGATTTCTTGGGTAGACTTCTGCCCATTGAAATAACTAATTAATGTCACATAAGGCATAGAATGTGTAAAATAGTAACAACTCAGTCAATTTATCACAGCTTTGCTGAACTGAGGCGAAACCTTCCTTATCTCACTCCAATTTGTTGAATTGTTTAGCTCCTTGACTATGAACATGTATTTTCTCTTGTCAAGTCCCTTAGGGAAAATTTTTTCCCTTGTATTTTTTGCATCATTACAAAACCTCTGAAAGGTTTCACAAGTTCTTAACAGATTTAAGAAGATATTTTTTGCTTGTTTCTTTAAAGACTGTCTCCCAGAACACTTGAGCCAATTTCTTCTCAGTTCTTATCCTTGATTTGCTCTAAAGGGCCTGAAGAAACCACACAAACCAAATTAAAAACACACCTTGCAAGGCTGCTAGGTTTGTTTAGAACGTGATGGTGATTCTGCAATATAGTAGAATATTACATTTCAGATATACCTGCCTGCTTGTTCCTGGTGTGAAATGGGGATTCTTTAAAACAAGAATGTCTGTATCCATGAGATGCTTAAGATTATATACCTTGTAAGTATATGTATTTTTTGACAAGTTATATATATATATCTACGCAGAGAGAAAGAGTGCATAATTTATGTAATGGAGAAATGGAGAATAAGTTAGAATACAAATAGTATTAATGAGAACACTGGTAAACAATTCAAAGAGTTTAGGATGAATACAATGGCTAGAAATTCTAGTTTTCTCTTTTGCTGAGATGGCAGACAAACCAGAGCTTGTGAGAACAAAAGGGAAAACAGTTTCAGTCTAGGCTACCCTTTTTGCCAGTTCTTCCCTTTCCCAACCTCCCTCTGAGCTACCGTCCCTAACAGCTCCACTTCACGACCTACCTCAGCGCTAGCCAGGTGGCTGTGCACAGGCCACGTGCATAAAAACGTGTACTAGCTTTCAAATATGCCTGAGAAACTGCATCTCAGGCAAATGTCATTACTGTTAGCGGAAAAACCTAACATTCAGTATTAAACATTTTTTTACTTAAGGCCTGAGAAAACTCAGTCTGCTTTGTAGGTGCTGCTGATACCCTTAAAGTTACGGTATGACCAACTTGTATGGCCAAATGGGATATAAATTACTTTGACCTGAATCTTTGCTCTTTCTGATAGAAATGGGAACTTAGGGGGAATTTTTACTTTGATCATGCTGTTTTGTGTAGGTTTCATCATGAGTACCTCTTTTAGAAGATGGATAAGTCATTTTAGCTATCCATTTTTAATACTCTCAGAGATGGGGAAAAAACCCCCACAAATAACAGTTTTACTTTATAATATTAAATTCAGTGAGATTTATTAAAAGGGAATAGGAAAGAGTAGTGAATTTGTGAGCAGTTAGTGATATTTCTGAGATGTCTGAAGAAAAGAAGGCTAAGGTGGAGGATCTAATTGCCATTTTCAGCTACTGAGGGAGCATTTACAGGGAAGGCAGAACCACACCCTTCTCAGGTGCCCGGAGAAAGGATGAGCGGCAATGGGTACAAGTTCAGCAAGGGAAATTCTTACCAGGAAAAAAGAAAGCATTCTCCACAATAAGCAGTAGTCAAAAAATTGAACAGTTTTTCCAGAAAAGTCAGAATTTCCATTCTTGGGGATTTTTGAAACTTGGCTGGACAAGGTGCTGAGGAAGCGGATCTAGCTTTGAAGTTGCACTGCCTTGAGCAGGGGGTTGAACTGGATCATCTCTAAAGGTCCTCCCCAACCTAAATTATTCTRATTGTATATAATGATATTTCTGAGTCATAACAATGACTTGGTTCTCCACTTGAAGTGTTAGTTTTGCCCTTTTGATTTAAAAAATGAATAATTTAAACCTGATTTTTCCCTAGATTTTGCACCAAAGTTAGGAAAGATGATACTTGTGTGCGAGACTGTTTCTGCATCAGATACTGAAGCAATTTAAAGATGACCCAGAGTACAGTGCTCAGTAAATCCAAATGCTGAGAGTAAGTTAAAAAAAAAAAAGCACTTTTGATATTTTGTACATTGCTTTTCTTAAATCTAATAAAAATAACATGAATTATCCTAAAAGAATTTTTTAATAATGAAAATCAAACTGGTTAGCATGGTAAACATTTAGTTTACATATCATGAGGTTAACATTCGAACAATTTTTTAATAGCTATTGTAAACTCCTTGTTTTGGACTGTGGTCCCTTTTATGTGATAGAATAGATGCTATTATAGGATTTGTAGAGGAGGTTTCTGCAAAATTCTGAATGTCACTGTAGATTGATCACATTATTGCAGGACATGCAATCAAGCTCACAGTTACTCAGTCATAGATATTGGTGCTAAGCTTATATTTAGACAAGCATTTGACATATCAATCAATGTGATACCATGAAAGATTGATTGAAGTTGATCATACCCTAACTCATTTTTACTATGTGAAAAAAAATTAGGGGAGACTAATGAAAAAAGGTCTTCTCTCCAYTTGCAATATTTAGATTCCACAGAATGTCTAATGTTCTTTTAGAAGCAGTGAATAAAAGTGGCATTGATTTGCTGCTTTGCTCAAAGCAGTGAAAAAAAAAAAATTATTTTTCTGCAGTAGTTACTGCAAGTAAAGATAAATCTACTGGAGATATCAGGACAAACCTATTAACTTACAACTTTGTTTATTTCAGAAAGGGCATTAAAGCAATGATTTGGATACTCGTGTAGTTTGCCTGGCTTTGCTTCTTATCCATGTCTGAAAGATATCTGGGTGAAAAGTCTTGTTTCTTTTTCAGGTTTGGAGTTTCTGACATCCAGGAAGGAAAACCCAATACTTTCATTATTTAGAAAGGGAAATGTAACAGCGATTGGAAACACTCTTTCATAATATGAAGTGAATATTCATCTTCCTAAGAAACATTTCTCTTTAAGAAAATGTATGAGATTCTGTCATTGGCTGTTTAATAATTCCAGAAGTTGAGTGATTTACACCAGACCTGGAGAGCGCTGTGTTTGCCTGCCATCTGTCCCAGCTAATCTCTGAATTCCATCTACAAACGTGGATGACTTACAACTTCCCCGATTAATGGCATCTATCATTTGCTTCGTAACACAGAGCAATTAATCTTGCCCCGTCCCAGGGGTCCACCGCAGTAATAGGTTTGGGGGGGAGAAGCAGCCTGCAAAAGTCCTTTTGGAAATAACACCCTTTTCGTATTTTTTTTTCCTTTTTTTCTTTTTTGCCCCCCCCCCCCTTCTCTTTTTTTCCCCTCTCCCGTGTCTCCTTGTTTCACGCTCCTGACGGCGCACCAGCGCCAGGAGCTCCCTGACCCCGCTCTGGCCGTGCGCCCAGGCGCGGTGCCCCCGCTCCGGCGCCGTCCGTCTGTCCGCGGGGCTGGGGCCGCGCTGCACAGCGGTGTAAGCTCGGATCCGAGGGGGCGGCGGGCAGGTGCCCGCTCGGGCCGGGCCGGGCCGGGAGGAGCAGAGGGCAGCCGCAGCTGCATTGCGGATGGAGCCGTCGGCTCTCGGGGAGGGGCGGCCGGGCCGCCGCGTGATGCCGGGGGGAGGGCGGGTGAATGCCCGCGGAAGGGAGCGTGGGCGGCGCGGGGCACCGGGGGGGCGCGGAGCCTCCGCCCCGCTCCGCCCCGCCGCAGGAGGGAGGTGCAGCCGCCGCGTCCCGGTGCGGGGAGCGGAGCGGCGCGGCGCGGTGAGTGCGGGCGGGCGCGGCGGGGCAGGGCGGGGTGCGCAGAGCTGCCCCAGGGCGCCCTCCCGCTCTGGCGGAGCATCTGCCCTACCCGGGCAGCGGCGAGGTGCGCGGAGCCACCGCAGAAAGGTGCGGTGAAGGCGCGCAGCAGCCCCGCGGCGCTGGGGTGGGAAGTTACGGGCGGCTGCGGCGGGCGGCCTCGGAGCCGGGCTCTCACCTGCGCCGTGCGCTTCGTCCTCTCCCCGCCGCTCGGTTCGGTTAAACCGGGACCTTGCCCACCGTGCCGGGCAGAAGTGTGGGTCCCCGGGCTGCCCCGGATGGGTTGTGAACGAGTCGGGAGTTGGCTTGTTCTGGAAGTTGGTGCGAACTGTTAGTGCCGTGGAGTTGCAAAGGCGGTGGGGCGTCCGGCTGGGAAAACTGCTCGGGGTTTTTGTAGCTGTTATGCAGAGCTTAACAATCTTAGAAGCGGCTGCTTAGCTGTGGTTACACTCTTGGGGCGGGGTGGGGGCAAAGCAAAAAAGCATGACGTGAAGCCATGTCTATAAAAAGCAAAGAATATGCTGGACGCGAAGAAGCCGTCAAGAGAGGGTTTGCCAGGCTTTCGGTAACCGAGCCTTCGGTTCAGGAGTGAAACTGTCAAGTTGCTTCGTGAAAGCAAATAGTTGCTGTCTCTGAAAGACATTGGACAAAAAAAAGTATCATTTGTCAGATAACTTTGTGCGTGTTACAGGAGTTGGGTTRTAGTTGCTCCCTTTATGTAGTAGCAGAAGTACAACTCTGTGCCTGGAAGCGTTCGGTGCCGTTACTTGTTATAGGGTGTTTTGTAACAGGGCTGGGGAAGCTGATGCTGAAAGAGTAGTGAAGAGGTATGTGAAAAGAGAGCAGAGGGGATGGGGACAAGCTTATATCCCGTACATTGAGAGTTCTCCTGGAGCACTCTTAAACAACCAAAAGGAAAGTAAAGAAAAAGATATAACTAAAAAAAATCTCTCCTATAGTAAATGCTGTGGGCATAAATTTAAATTCAAGGTGATTGTGTTTTCTTTTAATAACTCAACTTAAGTGAAATGTAAATCTCTGGTATTATGGAAGCTGAAAAAAACAGTTCTGGGTTATGGATGCATTTTTGTGTGTAGTGTGCACTATTTAGTGTGTAACACTAAGGTTGGGATGCTTAATTCTGAGTTAAAATTCTGACATGGCTACATTTAGCAATTTAGAAATCAGCACCAAGTTTGATGGAACTGCACTGATGAAAGTTGTTTTAACAGACTCTTGCACTTCATTAAAAATGTCCACTTTTTAAAAAATGGTCAGGTCATCCTCTAGTTTTAATGTTTGTAGGATAACATATTAAAATTATTTGCTGCTTATGTATAGGTCACAGGACCTATCCTGTCATTTCCTAATTTTAGTCCTCTTTTCCAAAGATCCTATTCAGAAAGCCTTTTTTTTTTTCTTCTGTTAGATCTCTTGGAGGGCATCTGGAAGGCAGGGGGGGATGAATGTTATCAAAGTTGCTTGAGAACAGCATGCTGTGCTTTGGGAGCAGGTGATTTTTTAGGTACACGTTGTCCATGATGTGTTACTGTTTTGGCCATACTATTGCCTTTATTTTGRAATGACTTGGTTTCCATTAAGGCCATTGGTATAATATTAGATAATAATTTTAGACTTATTTTTTAATCAAGATTTGTGTGACTGGTTAATTTTGTTAGACCTGTTCTGACTTGATATTTAGCAGGGCTGTAGTGATATTTCTTTTTCTTGCCTGAAGTTATCAGAAATTTTATTGGGTTTATGGCAGTACTGCAGTAATGCAAGTTTTCTGGTGAGATGGAACTTGCTCTACTTTGCCCAGATTTTTTGCCCTTGGAACAGATTGAGGCTTAATATTGTCAATGACTTGTCTTTGTAAACTAAGGATTTTAGGGCATCTTTAGCAACTATCACTTTATTCCTGGTGTTTTATAATTTGTTTTACTGGGCAGTACAACGTACCAGAAATTCCAGCTGAGGTTAGGCACTTGGATCCACATTTATCTTCCCACATTGCACATTTTATGAGAAGAGGGAGTAGTGGGAACCTAACAAAGTGATAATATTCTGACATAGTAATTCTATAGGCTATATATCATGTCAGTGTACCATATATTACAGCAGTCGTACGTAGTGTATTTGTCACAGCTGGCCATAAGAGTGGGGGAAGGGAACTCTGGTTGCCTCAGTTAGGCCCTCCTTCAAATCCACATGAGAGCAACAAAGTTTTTATTTGGATCCTATTGAAACATGAATGTGGTCAGAGGAGAAAGGGATAATTTTAACGATTAGGTTGCACTTGATACTAAAAATCTTATTGAATTAATGATTCCACTGAAGTAGCCAAATCTCATGCTTTCCATCCTTAGTAGTTCCTTTGGTAACTATTTGGTTCAGTAAGCTGGGTGAAATTCCTTGTCGCTTCTCTCTCCCTGACCACTTAAATTCTAAAGGTGCAAGTCACTGCTTTATCACAATTAATCAATAGTTAATCAGTGTATACAAAATGTATTCAGAATGAAATTAGGAAGAGAAAGCATTTTATTTTTTGTCTTAACAGCTGCAATAATGTATTAAATTAATTCTTATCCATAGCTTCTCCAGCTCTATTTCATTAGAGTGAAAAGACAATGTGTAGATAATATAAGGGATATCCTGGGATTTGTTTCTTTAATAACATGAAAAAAATTCTTGCTTCTTCATTTATTTTCTCATGTGCTTGTGACTTTTACCTGACAGGGTTTGAAACCAGGATTAAATGTGTGGTGAAGGAGATGCAGGAAAAGATGAGCTAGAATGCTAGGATGTACTTACATCACAGGTTTCAGTCTGCTATTCTGGATTGTTCTGATGTAAAAGTTACTCTTCCTTCCAGAAGTAGAACTATTCATGAGCTAAATATATTCAGTATCTTCTTTGAGCTGTTAGTTTTACTTATCGTAAGCATAGAGTGCCTGTCAGAACTGTGCCCTGTCCTCAAGCTACCACATGCAAGGAAGATACCCAAAAAATACAAGAAGTGGTTTTCAGATCTGTTTCAGTTTGCAGGCCACTAACAATTTTCCAGTGGAATCAATTTTCCATTTAAATCTTGCTGTCAGTAGGCCCGTTTTTCTTAATTATGTGTATTAGACCTCTTGGAAGTCATTTGCATATTACAGGTTGAAACTTACTGCTGTAAAATTTGAGAATCCACTTTAACTTTCAGATGGTTGGCTTGTGGTGTGTGGATGTATAGCAGCTTTCTTGAAATTTATGAACAAAAACCAAGTCTCTCTTTCCACAGTTGTCCTTTTCTCCTCTGTTGTATATTTGGCAAAAAGGTCGATGTCACAAGTTAATGAAGTTGAGGCCTTGGAATGTTGTTGTAATTAATTATTCCTCATGTTCATAACGTATATAAGATTTGTTCTGTAATAGAAACTTAGAGGGTGATTTGGAAATAAAGGAAATATTCACCTGGACTGCCAATGTAATGTAGCAATGGAAAAAGCAAAATACAAGCTTTTGATGCCTGAGGAGAGAGGGTTCTGAAAGATCTAGTAAAATATTAGTGTCATCTCACAATAACTTGCAATGAGACGAAATGTTCTGATCACTCATCTTCAAGAAGAAATAGCTGAAATTGGACCAGGTGCTGAGAAGAGCTAACAGGATGGTCTGAATATATAGCGAGCTTGCCTTGTCATAGAGAGATAAGGGAGATCCTGGTTTGTTTGACCAAGTGGAATGAAAGCTAAGTAGGATATAGACTCCATCTGCAAATTCAGGAGGGAATCAACACAAGGGAAGCAGAACCTTGTGCTAAAGGACATTGTTGGCACAGGAACAATTGAGTATCTACTACCCCTGATAAAATTTTCTTGCAGAAATTCAGAGAACATCCCCCCATTAGAGCAAGGGGGTTCTGAAACACCCAGTGGCAGCTGAGAGGGGTGGGGAAATACTGCAGAAGTTCTCAGATGGAGTTTGTCTGTTTTCCAGRAGGGATTATATGCTTAGCAGTGGTATGGGCCCAGGGAAATGGTTGCATTTAGCTTCTGTCAAAGCTTTAAATGTCATGCCACGTAACATGCCAATCCAGTTACCCTTCAATCTGTTCAAAATGCAGCTTCAGAAACCCTTCATTCTTTTTTGGCGTTTGCCAATGTTTAACCCCTCTCGAGTGACTCTCCTCTTCTATGTCAGGTTTAAGCTGCTTGTCTGCGCCTTAGCAGGCTAAAGCCGTATTGTGTGCAGCCTGTCTCTCTATTCTTGTTTCTTTTGCCTTTCCTTCGGCAGCCCTCTAGGCTGCCTGAAGTGGGAGATTAATCTCTCCTGCTCTCTCATTCCTCAGTCTGTGCTTAGGACTGGCTCCCTCTCTGTACGACCTGACATGCTCTTATAAATTCCCCCTGAAAACACATAATATTTAAAATGGTTTCCAATCATAGCCCTTTCATAAAAGGAATATGAAAAAACGGGCAATGTAGACTTTTTTAGACATTCTTCTTTCACCCTAAAATATCAAAAGTAGCAAGAAAAGTGTCCGCAGTAGTTTGTGGAGCTGAAACTCTGCTAACAATGACAGAGAAGTTTTAAAAGAAAAGGAAAGACAAATTTAGAAGAGCTTTAATCTGGGTAATCCCGTTCTTTTTCTCTCTCTCTGTTTTTGGGTAGTGCATAAGAAAGTGTCATTTTGCTTTTGTGTGGCATGCCAGCATCTTCAGATAATAGCACAGGCCTCTATTTAGCTCTCAGTTGTTCCTTAGAGATGTCTTTCGCATTAATCCATTAGCGGCCATCATAGAGGATGTGCTGTACTCTTTCTGGTTAAAGGCACAATGACAAAGTTTGGGAAATACTACTCTGTCTCTTAGTGGATACTTAGGTAACCCATATACTTTGGGACTACTTGTTTGTCTGGGTAGAAATGAGTTTACTTTTAATACAATTTTATTTAGTAAAATGATACTTTAAATGGGTAATTTTAAATGTAATAGATTCCAAATGGAGCAGGATAACTGATACTAGCCCCCCTCTCTCCCCTGGTGCATTAGAAGATCAATGGTGGCTGTAGTGTTATGGAAGTGGAAGTCCAAAAGGGATCAGACAGTTGAGTTTGAAGCGTGGACATCTTCACTCTGGCCAGCGTGGAAAGAGCTGAGAGACTTGTTTAAGCCATTTTTAGCAAACTTGGATGATTTTTTTGAAAATATCTTGCTATGTTTATGAAATTATTTGTCTCCTCTGTGACTTTTTATGTCCTCACTCCTGATAACTGCCCATTTTTTTGGTTTTCTTTTTATTTTTTTAATCAGCTTCTCCTCCTGTTTGGTTACTAATCACTTTATCCTGCCTACTCCTGTGGCTTTTAGTATCTGCATCACCAGAGCTAAGGCAATAGAAAGTTTAAAGTTGAATTTTTAAACAGATGCTGTTGATGTGTCAGACTTGTAAGTATATAAGGTCTATTAGTATTGTATTTAAGTGTCTGTGGGTAATTTTAAAAAAAAAAATATTATGAATGGTATTATACTGGTTTTTATTATGTTAAGACTTCTGGACAGAAATTTCATTGAGTGTTTAGTATTACTTCTGCTTAATAAAATTTCAGCTAGGTTGTAAAATTATTTAATTTAGGATAAATTGCCTGAGGGAGAGAATAAACACATGATTAGTGCCTCGAATAATTTACAATATGGGGTCTTTACTATGCAAAGAGTAAATTGTGTTATCTATCTGAAATGCAAATAGTTCTGTTGAAATCTGTAATGTCATAGGGAGGCAAAATTACATTTTGTAAAAAGAACAAAAAAGGCATTAAATGAACTTAGTAATTTTAATTTAAAAAAATTAGGAATTATATCATATATTTATTGATCTTTCTCTTTTCTTTGTGTTTTTGCTAAGCTTGAGACTTGTTTTCGTTTGTTTGTAGAGAATAAAAGGGATGAGGAGCCTACCCCAGATCACTCAGTAACAATTTTGCCATAATGTTATCACCTACTTCAATGCATGTATAGGTTTTATAGTCCTATTTTGAAATTAGCCAATATCATAAAAAAGCTAATCAGAAATCTCTATTTTTTAAAAATGAGCTTTATATAAATACACTTCTGGGTGCCGTGATTCTTCTTTTAAAAATGTGCTGGTCAAAGTCCTTTGATTGAAAAAGCTTCTCCTGCTTTGCTTTTAGGGGGACTTAAATTCTAAACGTAGTATTTTAGACTCCCCCCAGTCTTTAAGAGGTCAGTTCTGTCACTGAAGGGAAGATGTGTTCTCCCATTGACTTTAATGTGTGTAAGGTTGGATTCTAATAGTCCAGTAACTGTATAATATGGTGGTGTTCCTCCAATTAGATATATACAAAAAGATTAATCTTAAAATAATAGAGGACAATTTTGAGAAATCCACTACAGTGACTATGTGATTATGTGAATTATCAGTTGCATGTAAATCTTACTAAGGATGATGGATAGAAATCCCAGATAGAAATGGTTGTAACAACACACCTTTTGTGGTCTCTAAAATTAATTTAATAAATGTTTTGGAGATTGACTAATATACATTTAATGACTTTTTTTGTTTAGGTCAATGTAAAGTCTAATATATCTTGGAGATTAGTATTGATCAGAGTGAAGCCAAAATCAATCTTGGATTTTGAGGGTCATTACACTTGGAAATAGGATGCAATACAGAAGATACTGCAAATGTTAGGTTGTGGAAGGCTTTTACAGTAATTATGGAAAATTAAACTTTTACTTGGGTGTAGTGTCTAAAAAAAATGRACAACCTGGTAAAAGATTAGTTTTTTAGATAAGTAATAAGTTAAACTCCTTACGTCTTTCCTTAGTTTGACAGATGATCTCCAACCTTCTTGAAGTTCCCTTTTGCTTCAGTGGTGGAGGGATTTTGTCCTCCCTGTCTGAATTCATCAGTTGGTGTTGAGGAAAAGGTTAACCTATGTTTGTTTAGAAATAGTTTTTTAAAATGGTAAATAGTTTTAAGTCTTGACTCTCTTCCTTAGATGTTCTGGTCAAATTCAATCTGTGCAGTTGGAGAAGTACATGTAGAGAAGTGAAAGAGGTAAATTACAGTACAATGTACCCTTCAAGTATTGCATAGCAAGCATAATTGATTTCACTGAAGGTGAACTAGTGCTACTTGCTAAATAAGAAATGTTTGAAAAGAACATTTTTTTTTTAATAGTTGGGGTTTTTTTGTTTGTTTGTTTTTGTTTTTTTTTTCTTTGCCCGATATAAAGCCTCTGGTCTGAGTACCTCATTTAAAAATAACCTGGTGGAAATTTTGAAGATCTTGGCTGAGAGTTTTCAACAGAAGTAAGTCTTTCTGAAAATCTGACTTGACTGAAATGTCTATTCTGTATAAAGTGAAATAGYGCAAACAGTATTTTATCAAAGATTCCTCTGTAAAAGATATCTTGCTTTCCCCTCATATTTTCGGAACCTATTAAAATAAATGAAGGTTATTCTATTTATCTTCCACASAAAAGTTGTCTTCTGATATAACTTTTTCTGCAGAGAGCACTGGATGATGTTCTACACAATTAATTGGTATAATTCCATTGATGTCTGTGATTATACTTTGGCTTATCATCTAGCCTTATACATTAAAGTCTCAAAAATTATAGTTAAGCTGATAGATTATACATTTATATTTATGAATGGATACATATTTATAATCTTAATGATGTGTTTGAATGCAAATGGAAGTTTATATATACATGCACATGTATATCAGATTCAGGGACCCTGTAGCATYGTCCTTGAAAATGAAAGCCTTATATAAATGCAAGTTATTGATATTGGAAGTGATCTTCAAAGCTGCTCCATTTAAAGATATTTAACTATTAATAATGAGCTACATCCCAGATATAGCATTAGTTTGTATTCTGAGAGATCAAAGTGCCAAGATTATAGATAGCAGTTCTCAGGCTATGAAAGTCCTTTTACCAAAGCAGCTCTTCTTATCAGTGGACTTCTCCTGAATTTCTCATAATAGTTATCAGCAGAGAAAATCTGCAGTGTGTATATTAAGAAATTCACCTTATTTGTACCTGAAATAACACTTTGAAATGTATTAGCAGGAATTTTCAGAGAGGGGACTAATATATACTGCCTTTTGCTGCACTGAAAGTAATACAGTTGCTCTGGATTTAAGGCATGMTGAGCCAAAAAAAAAATCTGATAACTGTTTTTCAGAAGAAAATTCTTTAATAATCAGAATGACCCTTTTTTTAAAAATGCCTCAGAAAATGTGACTTTTAGTGTAGAAATATTTTTCTTCTTACTCAAATGTTTTGGATRAAATTTGCAAGAAGATTATTTTCCAATTAACATTCCCACATAGGATAGTATTTAGGTCAGTTTTACTAATTAGAAGTTGTTTGTCCACAACCATTCCTAATGCTTCCCGTTCCTCTGTTTCAAATGCTCACAAAAGAAGATACTAGAATTGAGTTAAAGAGTTGTCATTCTTTAGCTTCCCAAAAGAAGGAAGCAGTATAGTAATAATATTATATTATAATAGTAACATTATATTTTCTGATTTTTGATGKTTTTTTTTCTTCAATGGAACTAATGGATTGTGGTCAGAAAAAGGAATGATTTTTCCATTGTGCTCGACCTTTATATTAACACTTGTTTACTGTAGGAATTACTAAATAAAACACAGAAAGAACTCATCTACCTTGAGCTAACTAATCAGCCTCAATATGCATGTGAGCTCTTCACAGCAATGTGTTCTTCAGAGTATGGAATTCAAATGCTAATGTATTTCATATGTGAGACCGTCAATGCAGAAATGTATTATGAAAAGTGATGCAGCCACCTGATTAATTAATTTATTTATTTTTGAAGGGCCCACTCAAAATGGGTCAGGCTTGCACCGTGCAAGCTGACTTTGAGAAAGTTTGGAGATGGCGTGAAACTTGACCTATATTTTTGAACTGGGACTTCAGAAACTGGGCTGAAGGAAAAATCAAGCTTTATAAACTTTTTTCTATGCATAGAAATGTTGATGTTTGGCCACTGATTTCATCCTGTTCAAGCAGTTCATATGTTAAATGTGCATCTGACTTAATGACTGTTTTATTTCTTCATTGGAGGGTCTTATTCACTAAGTGAAGTTAATTATAATTTATATCTGTGTAAAAGCAGAGGAGGCTCAATTGTATTTAGTCAGGCACATGTCTAAAAAGATGATGTTGCATGTCTGAAAAGCAGTTCCTTGTAATTTTTAATGCTTTGTTGCTTTTCAGTAATGGAATTGAGTACTTTTCAAGTAAAACACTGTTTTGCTTTTAAAAAACTGAAGATTATTATATRGCACTGATACTTTGTTGCAAAGCAGTGCTGCTTTGATTGGTGTCAGAAGTCTCTGATAGTGTTTTGCTTGAACTCTGTCTTCAACTGTGTTAATATGCTACAGTTTCTCACCGAGAAAACAGATCACAATCTAGATCTTCTGCCTCTTATGGTATCAACTATTCGTGATAGAATACTAACATTGTCTGACTTTGAGTCTGAAAATTTTACAGAAATTTCAGTCAATTTTTACTTAGGGAAAAAAAAAGTGAATTTTACATTAGCAAAAGCGTGACATCAGGGATGCCTGTTTGTAGTGTGGCTTGGTGTGTTGCTTTTTTAAATACTATCATAATTCTACTTTTCCAAAGTGGAAAGGTGGCTGCCAGAATACCAAAAAAGTTTGTGAAAGGAGAAGAGCTRTTTGCCCTTAGTTTCTGTAGTTTTTGTTTTGGTGATCTAGGTTATTCTCTTCCCTCTGAACTTCTCCAGCCCTTTCACAATCCTCTAACAAGTCCCAACAGCTCTTATTTTGCTAAGCTCTCTGCATGAAAGGATGGCCTATCCYCTGTTTTTCCTATGCACCAGAACCTGTAGTGATCAAAAAGGAGACTGATGCTTGGGATTTTTGGCACTGAGTGACACTAGTATTTTGTTGTAATTCAGTATTTTACGTGTTGATGTAGTCAGGTTTAACAGGTTTCCTGTAAGCATGTACAAGGTCCACTTTAAAAATGAGGAAGATGGGTGTAGATATCATCCATGACGCAGAAAGTGATGGCATGATCTGATCCACTAATGCCAAAGACAATGGAAAGACTTCCATTAGACGGGGTCCTCTTGGACCACTTTTATGTGCTCCTTAGAGCATTTCTAATCCATTAAATTGCAGTGCTTTCTAGGCAAACCTCTTCCAAGTATCTGTGATTTTTGGCTTATAACAAATGTAGTTTTGTGTTATAAAAGTTTAGTGGTTTTCTGATACAGTTTTGCCTGCCCCATGGAAGTTTTTAGGAACACTTGGGATTATCACTTTTTTCTTCTGGTTTCGGAAAGAACCCTGATAAGACTTGAAGAGAGCTTCTTAGCTCTTCATCGTGATGGTAGCAGTTTTGGTGACCTAGCTGCTTAGTCAACTTGCAAAATCATTAGAAGCAACCTTATTTGGGGAAAAGAACAAGTATTTTACACAGTTCTGCTACAATCAACTTTATACTATTAATTTGTTGTATCAGAGGAGAAGGCTTACTCATGGGAAGCAGTGGAATTAAATGCCTCCCATTTGAGTGCCGCGGCTATTTGTGTATGCTCGAGGCATAACTTGTCATAAAAGTGCTACTGATAAAACAAAGGCCCTTTTCTATTACTTTTTGTCCTACTTGCTAAATAAGAAGTACAGACAATGAAGACTAACAACACTTATTGTGATCATGCAAAAGTAAAATCAAGTTATTCAACTGAAGTAATTAGAATCTTTTTGTTGCTTAACTTCTGTGATTTTTTTTTTTGTTTTTAGATTGTTCTGTATAATCTTGTGGTTAGCCCTATAAGCAGTTTCCTAATGTAATGTCATTATATGGACTGAACCACAATTTAAGGCTGGCAGCCGACTGCCATTTAGTGCATGCAGTGTAGGAAGAATGGCTTTGGGTAAAATTGCTTTGTGAAGCATTTTAAAAATCAACTTTTTTCATTTTTGTTTGCCTGTTTCTCATGAACAAAGGAGACTTTTTCTCTCAGAAATATAAATGGAAATTATGCTAATGAGTAAAAAATTCCTTCACATACTCTAAAAGAGGGTTACAGTACCAAGAACTGAGGTTCTGATTTCAGGCTTCATCAGCCAAAGGATGCTGTTTGGAACAAATTCTGCCTGAGGTCACAGCTAAAACATTTATTTAACTAGTCTTGTTATAAAGCTCTATGTCTTAATAGACTTCCAAAAGAAATCAATAATTCAAAAAGACACCTGTTAGTAAATAATTAAATAACTGATTTTAAGCTAATAGTCATTAGTTACCTATGTAATATTTCTGAAGAATAGTTCTCCAATAGAAAATAATGTGTGGCAAGACTACAATAAGAGAGTAAGTTGACAGTCTTCAATATCTGAAACACAGTCTTCTACTTGCCTGCTGCCATTAGTTCTCTTAACTAAGTGAATAAGCTTAAATGCTTTCAGTATTTAAGATTGGGCATGGACACAAGCCTGGACACTGAAGGATGTAAATAGTAGAAGGGACTAGGCTGCAGTTTAAGGTATACAAACATGTACAGTGTGTTCAGTTCCTAATAACATTTGGGTAATGATTTAAGGTAAGTTTTTTGTTTGATATCTTCATTACAATTAGAAAACTTGCCTCCTTAAAGCCATTTTGAAAATAAAAAAGTTCATCACATACTTTTTAAAAGGAGCTCAGCTGTGAACTTTGGATAGTGCTGATGCTTCTGCAAGGATTTATGTGATGACAATTGGAGACTTCAGGGTTTCTTTAGTGTATACAGACCTTTTGCATTTTCTTGTGGCATGACCTCGGCTTAACTCTAGATAGATATTCCCCATATCTGCTGTAGAAACCTGCATGGCCCATTATCATTTTATTTTTCTGTTTGCAATTTCTTATTTACCAGAAATACCATTCTGAGTCAATGGAAACAAAACCTTGAGTAGTGTCATCTTAGGCTTAGCTAAGTCCTCAATTTTATGTACAAGTGCAGTTAATTGCATTGCTGAATTTGGTATACTGTATACATTAAAATGTGAAAGAAATAATATAGCACCAGTCATAACATGGGGAGACTATTTTTTTTTTAACCTTGACCAGTTCAATAACTATTTTAATAACTTCTAAATAGCTTACTGGACACACTCTCTCTTTCTTTCAGTTCTTGATACATTACAAAGAAAATTCCTTCAGTTCTTGATACCTTGAAAAAATAATGAAATGAATTTTTTGTCAATATCAAGGAGATTTTAATATGTTTGCTGTTTACTGCTGTTCATTGGTTAGTTTATTAGCAATAAATATATATAAAGAAGTTAACTTAAAAATATGTACTTACTAAGGTTACTAAAATGTAAAATGTAAATATTTTTTGCACTTAGAATGTTGGAGAATAGAAAGGAAATTATAAGAGTATCTCTGCTGGATCAGAGTTGAAAATTTTCAACACAAGCAATTAATTGATTCTTAAGAAAGAGTGTAAGAAACAGAGGCGGCACAAAGTGATTTTTTGCTTGGAAGAGACTATCGGCTTCTGCTGGTCAGCAGTTTGGTGTATTCCAAGTCTAGATCTCTGCGTGATCGTCATGTTTAATGATTTATGCTTTACTACCTTCTATAATCCTCCTTTTTAGCATTTGACCTTCAGAGTATGTTGTGACAATGAACTCCACAAAACTGTTAAGCATCTGTAAAATAACTCTTCCTTGCATTTGAAAATTGCCAATAATTTTATTAAATGGCCTCTAGTTTGTGAGCCTCCATTTCTCTTTCACACCCTTTTGATTTTATGGACCTCTGTTCTAGTCCCTCTGTATGCATCTCTCTTCCATGATGAAAAATACTGTTCTTATAAAAGTCACTGTATAATCTCTGAGCATCCATGTTGCTACACCCTATGTCCTTTCTAGTTCTTCTGTATCTCTTCGTGATGGAGTAAAGAGGTCAGCAAGCAGAATTTGAGTTACCAGGGAGCTGTGTGTTTTTATAAAGTCACATTACGATGATTCTTGGTTTGTTATCTAAATCTTTCCAATTAAGCCTCCTCCCGCTCTGTCCCATTGCTAAAACGAATAGATTTTTATCTGCTGCTAGACATAAAGGTGGCATTTTCAGACTGCTGTCCTCGATGACTCTAAAATGTCATCCTTATAAGCTGGTATAGAGCCCATCTCTGTTTATATGTAATTGGGGTTGTGTGTGTGTATTTTTTTAACACACTACTTTACATTTATAGGCAGTCAATCTCACACTTGTGGTTGTGAGATCCTTCTGCAACTTTGACCATTCTGAATTATTGACAGGTGTTTTCCCTTCACTATCATGTTTCGAACAGTTACCTTTTCTTCACTTATGAGTAAAAGTGTATATATAAATATTTCTATATACAGATAGGTTATACAATATATTATGTATTATATTACATATTATATATCCAATATTATATATTTATAGATATATTTATACTAATATGATATGTTTTAATGAATGAATATAATTCCTTTATAGGTGTAACCTATCCTCTCGTTCCTGTATCATTTGTATCTTCTATTGTCTTCTTTCTACTACTGTTACACGTATGCAAGATACCTATTAATAGTCTATTTATGTTACATGAATAAACTACCATTTTACACATGTGTGTGTGTAAATGTGAATTCACATACTCCCATTTTTGGGTTTAGCATCAATATAAAAGCACAGACATATTTAAACTTAGCCTTATTACTAATTTTGATATATCCTGTTTAATCCTTACACTGCCAGTTTTGTAAAATTGTCAGAGACTTTCTAATCTAATTTTGTAGCCATTATTCCTCCTGTTAAAATTATAGCAGTGTTGTATGACAGTTCATTGTGGGGTCACCGAATCTGAGATTTATACCGAGATGCTTAAAAATAGCAGCTGGCATCAAAAGTAGTTTTTAATAGTCCCATATCCACCTGAACAAAATCTGCTATGCAGCTTCACCTGGAGAAAGGGATTTTTTTTGGCCCTGGATTGTATTTATTTTTATAAAGTTTAAACTTTGTAAGGCTCTGGCTCTGCAGTTTTAACCTCTGCTTCAGTGGGGTGGAGCAATTGTCGTTTATGAACAGTTCACTGTAATTTTGCAAGTTTTTGGAAATACTTGTCTTGTGGAACTTCTCTAACAAGTACAACTGGAAAATGTAATTGAAACCCAGTCTGCACAACTCAGTAAAATTAATGCCTTCTCCATTGCTATGAAGTGTTATGATTTTAAGTATTTTGTTTGAGAGCGCTGGCTTATTGTCTGTATGCAATACTAATACTGCTTTGTGTCATACATAGAGCCTTTCAGATATTCAGAGGGCTGTATTGGTGTTTCRTATGGTTACTCCTTGGTAGTTGTGTGTTTGGATGTCCTTCCACACTATGAATTTATAGGCACATTTAAAATATGGCTCTTAGTCTGTGGTGGGTAAGGACATTCTTGTTGGTTGTTTTCCTCGCAGTCGAGTGCAACAAAGAGCCTCTGTTTGCTGAGTAAACTTCAGTAAAGAGTTCAGCTGTGCCTGAACAACAGTATTAAGGAATATCAGACTCTCCAAACAAACCGGAAAGGATTGAACCATTTTTTTCCAGCTGAGAGGTTATGTTAACAGAATAAATAAAATCAAAGGAGAACAATGACCTCCTTATTTAAGTAAGCTAGAAGAGTTTTAAAAATGTGTTTGAAATCTGGATGTCACTTTTCTGTTATAATGTAATTAGATCTGAAGAGATGTACGTGAGATTCAGCCAATGTCATCCAGTCAGCCCTGCACTGCAGTGCTTCCAGCAGGAAGYTGTTGCAGATGAGAGGTAGGGTTTGGGTGGGTTTCTCTTGTTTCTCTTGGGTTTTTTTTTGTTTGTTTGTTTTGTGTTTTTTTTTTTTTTTTAAAGAAATACTTCCTAAATACCTAGAATTTATTTGCTGTGACCTCCTGTGTGATATTGATTATAATTAATGTTGAACTAGGGTACATCTGCATTTAATTTTAAAAAGAATGAACTGGAAAGCATTGCTTAGGCTCATTAAGTAATTGTGCTTTGTTTTCATATTGAGAAAAGTTGCTTCTTGTTAGGAGAAGAACCAAATTTTTGCATATTTACTGAAATGGTCCCATTTACTGGATGTGAGTGCTTTTATCTGAGTTCCAGTTCAAACAGTGATGGCAAGACTTAGTCTGAAGATTTTTAATAACAGTAGGAATACATGTAGGTGTTATCTTTACTTCATTTAATCTCACCTGTCAGCTATGAAGACTTGTGCTTCTTGGTTTGCTGTCTGTTAATTGGCTTTTGTCTGGGCAGCACAGGATGAAAATTTTCTCTTGTAGGCAAACAAAGTCAAAAGCCTGAGGGGGCTGAGGCTAGCACCATTTCTTACCACTGGCCTCAGAAGGAGCCAGGACTAAGCCAGAAATGTTGCCTGTCTTTCTCATGGATGCCATTTTCTCCGTAGCTCCTTATCTAAATGCAAAATTGCTGGGAAAAGTAGAGAAATTCATGTAAGATTTTGTTGCTCTGCTTGTCCTGGAATCTGGTTTACATGAGAATACTTTCTGCTTGTTGGTGTTAGAAATAATCAAAATAATTAAGATGGAGAAATGAAAGAGCCTTTGAGTGTTTATCATGTGAGAGATAATTAAAAACTAAAGCCATGATTAATAATTCAGTATTTATTAAATTACATTGAACTGGGGCTGTAAGAAGAGGAAGGATCTAGCATTTTAATTTCCAAGATAAAAAAGAAATAGTTTTGTTTTATGGATGGGCATTTTTCTGCAAGAGGTGTTCATTTTCCTGCGTTATATATTATATCCACTGAAACAGGCTTGCTTTTCTGTGTACTCCTGCTTCTTTTAGACTTATAAAAATGAACACGTTACTTGAAGATATAATGTGGCATATCCTTAAAGATCCCTTGTGGTCCTTTGTGGATAAGATTAACATCTGCCTTTGCTTTAAACCAACCAGAAGTTGTACAGAAAGTGCTGAGCACTTGTTAAACTCTGGATGAGACCTGAACTACTTTCCATTAGTAGGTTGTTCTTGCTACAGGTTTCCCTCTGGCTTTAATACAAAATAGGATTAAAAACTGCTGAACTTTAATCCTGTTCTAGCATTTTGTTATCTCATATGATTAGCTGACTTCAAGTTAAGTATTCTGTGGCAAGCTTGCCAAATTGGTCCGTGCCCGGCATCTTGCAGAGGCCAGCGTTGCACCACTGGTCCCTCTTCACCCCTTTGCTGTGAAAAATGCTTCACTTTCTTGGTTGCTTTTGATTGTAACCTCTTGATTTTAGCTTTTTTTTTGCCCCGTTGCTTGTGGCACTACTGGAGGTTCCTGGGAGCAGGACGGTACCCGTGAGCCGTGTGTCAGAAAGCCCTGATCTGCTCCAGCATCGTTCCCCTGTTGCTGCAGGGCAGAGCTGGGAGCTGGGACAGGGATGCTCGCCGCGGCCTCAAGAGGCCGAGCGGTGACCAGAGCTGCAGCTCTATTAAAACTCGGGGTCACGTGAGCAGTGCAGACACATCTCTGACAGCTTTTGCACCAGCTGTCATTCACACGCACTTGAGGAAACCCACGAGATAAATCCACTCGTTGCGCACCCGAAGGTGAAAAGCAGTGGTGCGTGGTCTGGCCMTGATGTCCTCCCTGCAGCTGCCTGAGGTGGGGGGCCAGGACACTTCAGGGCTGCCTGCACCCCTTTGGCTGGCAGAGATCTCGCTGCCATTTAATTGGCATCCCGTATCCCTCGGGGGCTGTGGCTGGCTCCCTCCTTGCCTCGTCCCTCGGTGCCTGCAATCCACAGCACTTCCCTCTGGAGTACCACACTGCCTGTGACTTGTCATGTTGGTCTACTAGCATGGACCGTGTCCCTCTGGGGGTCCTATCAGCAATGCTGTCCTCAGGATTGTTTTTCAAGATACAGTTATCAGTTTAATYTGCTTAAAATTTGCCATAAGGAGAAATAGGCCATGAGGTCTCTCTTCCTGGGAGGAATTTCCACCAGGCGAAATCTGTCACGGAGCATTAGCTGCACGCTGTCACGCTGTGCTGCTAAGAAAAAAAGCAAGTGAAACTAAAATAGTTTGAAAACAGTTTATCTCTCTGTTAAAATTTCACTCCATTATTCTGTATACTATGTGTGCTATTAGGCAGACAGGATCTTTTAGGAACCAGGCTGCTCTGGTCAATGCTTTAAATCCTGAAATCTCAGGTCTCTGACACTTTTGCCTCTGCTGTAAATAGTTTTGATGTTGCATGAAGTTATGACTTTCAATGGGGAGTAAGGAGCAAATGAACTCTAAGCATTTGGAGAGCCTTTCCCACAAAGTGGGAAACCACGGAGTAGATAGATTTAATACACCAGGATGAACTCACTGACCCTGATAGAGATACAGACTGCTGCTGAGGCCTTGAAGTCGTCTTTAGTGATACGATCAGTCTTAACACTTGGTGATGGTTATGCAAACGTAGGGATAAAAACCCCCACATGTTTACGAGATCTAGATCAACTGTATCTAATGCTTTTGACTAGATTTGGCATGAGTTAAAGTTTGCATACTTGGACTCTCTAGARGCACTTTTTTTCTTTGTGCTTTCAAAATATGCTAAGTGCTGACGACAGCCAAGCAGTCCTTAGTTTTCCCCTGAAATCTCTTAAGTTAGTTGTTCTTGAATCAGTTCTTTGTGTATCTGGGGGAAGAACACTAGTTCATATTCATAATGAAGAGACTGTGTATTAGTTCTAAAGGGTAGATATGTAGTTTGAAGTTGTCTCTTTTTGAGAAATTTTCCTCTAATATTTAATAGTCAATGCAAATTTAATGAGTAAAATCTATTTTGTTTAACAGATGTTCACACCAAAAGATTAGCATAAGTAACCAGTTACTGGTGTTTGATAAGAGGAAGACTAGGAGAGAGTGGATCTGTAGGGCTTGGGATTTTTTTTTTTTTCCTTTTCAAGTCCGTGATAAAGTTGATGCCATGCATCTTAGGCAGAGCAGGTTAAGCTGCCACCTGATCAATCCCTATCACTGTTTACAATTAAGCCACTTCTTCATCATTGGCAAATATTATAAAAGATTAGTAACAATTACTTTATGTTTAGTTCTGGATTCTGGAAGGTTGAGAATAGCAAAAGGCCAAGACCAAAAGGGTCTGTTGCTCCCTCCCAAAACTAAAGAAAGTCATCACCACCACCAAAAAACCAGACCAGCAGTATTGTTTAGCAATTCCATGTCTGAAGTTCTGTTTGATTTATCATTTAATCAGTTCTTAATCTATTTTAGTATGAGTGTTATGCATGACTTGCTTTCTTCAAAGAAAAATAAATATATTGGTTAACACGTTTTTTTCATTAAACAATCTCATATCTTATTAAAATAATCAGACAGTCTTAAAAATACAGTTTTTGGTGTTAGGATATTGTCTTTTTTATAAAATTGCATGTATTTTTGACCTTCCTATGACATTCGCAGAATCAGTGTCACACTAAGTATAAATCTGTTGGTCATCCTTTTTGGTTGGTTGGGTTTGTTTTAAAAGTACCAGTAGCTTTCTCTTTTTCCATTGTGTTACTTTGTTATCTTTTGGACCTTTCCTTTGTTAAGGCAACATTCAAGGCTCAGGGAGCTCTGTTGGCATTTTTTAATACTTTGGGATGCATGCTTTCTGCTTCTGAAGACTTAAAAATATTACTTCAAATAGTTGTTATTTAATAACCTATTTTTTTAATAAATAGAACATCATTATCACTGTAAAACACTGATACATCATTCTACTTCCTTAATATACAGAAGAAATAGCTTTTGAACACTTCTGCCTTTTGTCTTGAAGAGAACATCAGAAGGTACAAAGTTTTTAACTCTGAACTCATTGCTTGGTAACTTAGGCATTCCTTTCCATGTAACTACAAGAGCATCAATGGAGCATGTGAATTTCTGAAAGGTGCTTTCATGACCAGACTAGCCAGGATAGTTTCAACCATAGCCTTAACAATTCCTGTGTTGTTGTTTTTTTTTTTTTTTTAATCTAATGAAGCTTGATCCTAATAGATTTTTTGGTTTGTTTGTTTTATTAGGTGTAAATTGAGCTATGATTTAATTTATCTTTTTCTCAAGTCTAACTGTGGTAGTAAATTGGGTTCTGGTAGAAAGTGGAATATGGAAAGAGTATAACATTAAGTGTTTCAGGATCTGCTCTGCGAATTCTCTTTGAGTTGATTAGAGCAGACAGCTCCTGGCCCTGAAATCAACACGGTAACAGAAGGGATTTTGGTTGCTAAATGTCACAGCAATACAAATGTTTCATTTAGAAAATAGATTAGCTCATCTTAGTTAAGAGGTGAATTTCTTTAAAACATACTTTTTATTTAAAAAGGGGTGATCTCTTGTAGCTTCTATATGTTCTAGTCAAAATCCTGTGAATATTTTCATTACACTATTGACACATTTGGGAATATTTAAGATTATTGAGAATATTTAGGATTATTTTACTACTTTTTTTTATGTCTCACTTTTATTTAATTTCTCATTTAATGCTTATAAATAAGCATTACAATATTTTAACTTCTGAATTAAATTACATGTTCCATGGTTTAAAGTACTCTATTATGAACGTGTAAGGAAATTGTTTTACTGCTGGTGTTTCGCTACTATATTAGATATTCCTAATCTCTGTCTGTCTTTCTCAGGTAGCATTGTAGTATCTTTTTATTGGGAAAACTGAATTTGGATACTACAACTGAACATTGATACAATTAGTGCAAGCCCAGTCTAATTTTAGAGAAAGCTTTTTTTTTTTTTCCCCTGAGCCAAATCATAGTAAGAAAAAAAAGCTGTGAAGTAAATACAATCACTTGGTGAAAACCAACATATCTCATCAAGAGTAAATCTTATGAAATCTCTTATTTGAGGCAAGTAATATCAACATCTTTCAAAACTTTAATGTAAGAATTTGCTAAATATTTAAATATTTAGGCATCGCATCAGTTGGAGATAAAATGTCGTTACCTGTGGAATTATGCGGTGGTGTGAAGAAATTTATTGCTGTAAGTAAAGCAGATTTGAGTTGGTCATATTGGTCCATAACAAGTTTTAATTTACAGGGAAGCCAATGTGTAGTATATTCTTTTGTCTCTGGACTCATCAGAAGATGCTGTCCCCTTCTGGATGTCAGTCACTTGTCCTCTGGTTTTTGGCATGCTTTTGTCACTTGTCTGTTGTAAATTGTACTCTGCTCATACTTCTCTGTTAGTAAAGGAGCTGTTTGCACCCGGGTAGCTTTAACTATCYAGCCTAAATTCTTCAGCTCCTCATTAGCCAATGCTGCCAGGATCTCGTTGAACCTAGTTTCTCATCCGTGCGTTGATGTTCCAGGGTCAATAAGCCAGTTGTCACACACGGAGTGCCCCCCTGATGGCTAGTGCACCTCTAGGAGCACCCAGAAGACAACCAGCTGGCAAGGGTTTATTCATGCCACTGTGGGAGCTTTTACCGTGGGGATAATATTTGTATCTCTGGATTGATATGAAACTACTGTGTAACCTTTGCTAAGAATCATTAATAATCATTGCTTTCTCCAATATAACTAGAGGACAATTTATATTTTATAAAGCAATTGTATGTACCATAGTAAAATTGGACAATCTGCTGCTTCGTTCCCTGGCAGAGTTGAGAGAATGAGCAAAAAGTCACAAATGTTGCTTGGTTGGTTCATTGCAAAGTAATTAATGGTAGTAAGTGGTAAAGAAGTAAGAAGCTTTGTAAATAAAGGAAACCTGATGAGACAAAATAAAAGCTAAGTGCCAGTAGCCAGAATTTGGTTAAGGAGTATCCAACACTGTTCATGTTCAAGACTTTTGGGTGGATATTGGGAGCAGAGATGTTAAAGTGTGTCTGTGGACCATTTTGCACTGACGTTTGGACAACCTCCTAGCTTCATACTGGAAAATCTTTTGTATTTGTAATAGCTAACTTGTGGTTAACATCAGCTCAGCAATATATATGTTGTTGCCTTGCATCCCTGCTGTGACTAATTTCTGTGGGTTTTTTTTCAAGGGTGCTACTAGGTGATTAGCTGGAGAGAAAATGAGTTTTCTCACGAAATCRTGAGAACAGAGTGAGCTGTTCATGCAGCAGTACCTATCAAAATTTTTCACCCAAAACTTGCCAAGTCTGAGATGTGGCACTGTGTGTCTTACGGAAGTTCTTCCAGAGCAGACCCTGGGAGGGGCCAGTAAGAGGAGGTGTTGGGGTCAGTGCGGGCTGGGGTGTGTGGTCCTCGCTGCCTGCATGGTACCACTGATGGGAGCTGTGCAGGAAGCAGTTGCTCCACAAGTGAGGTCTCTTGCACAAGTTGGCTTTCAGGTTGTTTCGTGTTGAGATGACTCTGGATCCCTGGTGGAACCACTCAGGGGGCTTTGGGCTTTGTACTTTGAAAACAAAAGCCCTTTCTCTCCTAGGTATAGGTGACAAGCTGGTGTTAAGGCAGAGCCTTCAAAAGTGTGTTTTGTTGATCAACTGTCAGAATGTGTGAGGCTTCTTCCCTTAACAAATGGCAACAGAACAGATAAAAGCYCTTACGTGGTGTTTGATAAACACCTTTGAAAGTCTCGGGGAGCCCTGTTAGCACTCAGTCATATGTTGAATTGTCTTCAATATAGTCCTGTAAGTTACAAAAATAAATTCTGTCTGTTTATCAGGAAGGAACCTGAAAATGAAGGTGTGTAAGAACCTGTGAGCACTCTGCTATAACAAATGAGTGCCAGGAAATGTGGGCTTGATTTAGGGTCTTTGATACCACAGAGAGTTTTAGGACAAGTATTATAATTTGATCATAAAAGGAGTAAGTTGAAAGATGTATCAGAAACAACAAGCAGTTGTGGATATTATTTGTGTTTGACTGACAATATGCAAGAGAGAGTATGTTATGATACATCCTTGTCATTCAAAGGTTTTATTTTTAGTCTCACTTTCACAGTTGTTTTCATTATCTCCAGCACCAAGTTTCATGCACTATAAATCATTCATACAACATAAACCATTTAAGCTGTGTGTTTCTTCCTGAAATATAAATTGGAGTATAAAATTCATTTTACCATCTTACTGGTATCACTTTTAAGACTATAAGTCTTTAGACCCAAATTCTGCTTGCCTTGACTCTCAAGTTGTTTCCTAAGTAATTAACAATATAAAATGATACCTTTTTAGTGACTGAAAGCCTTTCAATTTTAGTTCAGTTTAGATTTTATTATTAAATCCTTTAATATGTTCAATTTCTCCCCTTTTGTTGCTTTAATCAAAGGTATAAAAATCTGGATTGATATGAAATCTTACAGGAATTTTCATAGTTAATATYGCTGAGTCTTAAGGTTTCCCATGATTGCCAAAAAGCTGAAAGAATGTTGTAACTGAAATATTTTTGATAAAACCTAAAGAAAAGCAAATGAACTGATTTTGTAGTACTTGAATACTCAGCAAAATGGCTCCTCATAAATTTTGAATTCCCAGGTTGTGACCAGGATATTGAGCCCATTTTTTGCAGACTCACAACTGTTAAATGCACATCATCAACAAGAATACTGCTGTTACTTCAAAAATGACACTGTAGCCTGTTTTCAATATCTTAACTCTTTCCAGATGGGACTTATATATATTTTTTAAAAAATCTTTTTTTTATACATAACGTCATCCAGGCTAAATTCTTTCAAAGGCTTCCAAAGAGGGATTTTACTAAACCCTCCTCTATCACTGTCAGCCAGTAAACCATACTATGGTTTCCTTGAAGGTCACTGTTGTGGTTTAACCCCAGCCGGCAACTGTGCACCACCCAGCCGCTCGCTAACCCCCCCCGGTGGGATGGAGGAGAGAATCAGAAGAGTAAAAGTGAGAAAACTTGTGGGTTGAGATAAAGACAGTTTAATAGGTAAAGCAAAAGCCACGCACGCAAGCAAAGCAAAACAAGGAATTCATTCCCTACTTCCCATCGGCAGGCAGGTGTTCAGCCATCTCCAGGAAAGCAGGGCTCCATCACGCATAAYRGTTACTTGGGAAGACAAAYGCCATCGCTCAGAACGTTCCCCCCTTCCTCCTTCTTCCCCCAGCTTTATATGCTGAGCATGGCGTCATATGGTGTGGAATATCCCTTTGGTCAGTTGGGGTCAGCTGTCCCAGMTGTGTCCCCTCCCARCTTCTTGTGCACCCCCAGCCTGCTCACTGGTGGGGTGGGGTGAGAAGCAGAAAAGGCCTTGGCTCTGTGTAAGCACCTCTCAGCAATAACGAAAACGTCTCTGTATTATCAACACTGTTTTCATCTCRGGTCCAAAACACAGCCCCATACTAGCTACTATGAAGAAAATTAACTCTACCCCAGCCAAAACCAGCACAGTCACAAAGAGGAAAAAAAAAAGTGTTTTAAGTTTTTCCAGGTTATGATATTCTACAACAGAGTACTTTGTTTGCTACAGTATATGCTCACTCCTGACTGTGGCTGGAATTCAGCTAGGGAAACTTTTCAARGAAGGGTCCTGTGCTATGAGTCCTCATTTGAAATTGGGGCATTTTTCTCTATTGTCACTCAGGAGCAACATGATTTTGCAGACCTCATATATAGCTGAAACTGGGAAGTATAATTTATATTTTAGTATTTGTCAATACAGTTTTACAGAAATTCCAGTTACTGTCTATGGAGAATTATTCTTGTATAATAAATKAATTTAGAAACTGTCATTCAACTACCAAAAAAATGTTTAATTTGAATCTTTAAAAATGGGCCACCACAAATGAATTTAATTAGGACATGCTGTCCCAGAAAAGCTCCTGCTTGACTTTGAAGATCTGGAACAAAAGTTGTCATTAGACAACAGCCGACTACAGGAGAGAAGAGGCAGCAGGATTTTTGGTTGTGGTGGTGGTTTTTTTTTTTGTTGTTGTTTGTTTTTTTTTTATTTTTTTATTTTTATTTAAGTTGCTGTGTTTACATTTTTTTTGCTTAGTGTAAATTGACATATCAGTTCAAAATGTAGCACAGTTCAGCATGAGTAAAACTTTGTTAAAATGATGGAAAATTGGGCAATTGTTGAATGTAGTACTAGCAGCACTGAACTAATACGTATTAGTAATATTGCGTGTTAATTTTTGAATACTTCGTCCCCCTCCCCTTCCCACTCCTGTTTAAATTTTTAATAACATGTAATTGAAGGAAAATTATCAGATAGCGCAAAAGCTCTCCTGAATTGTATTTAATCAGAAAAAGTACTGTGTCTTCTCTAGTGCCTTACATGTTAGTGTAGGCATAAACTTTTCAATGCATATGTACTATTTAACTATAAATACTGTTTTTTATTAATCCTTGTTTCAGAAGATAAACAAAATAAACACCATTGGGTGTTACTCACTAGAGTTTATTAAGATTCACTGCTCTCCATGCTATAGCCGTGAAGTGTTTTTTACAAGACAAGAATAACAAATCAGGCATGTCTAATTGAAGAAAAGTGCTCTTAGACCTTGTTAGATATAATCTAATACATACTGTTTGTCTTGGTTTACCCTCTAAACCTAATTGTTTTTGAAAAATGCACATTTCACTGTGCAAATAACTAGATAGTTAGCCGACCAATTGCCCAGGCAAATATAAGACTTCAAGCCATATTATACAGATGATGGTAATGAAAGCATCTTGTTAGCTTATAGTTTAAGACGTTTGTTGATCAAATGTTTACTCAGCTCCTGGTGCTGATCTACATTTATCACAGAGTGAGACTAAATTGTATTTTTTAATTTTCGTTACTTCTAAAATAGAAGCAGAAGAATGTTGTGGAACATTTCTACCATAGTATCAATAATAGTGCAAATTTTATTCAATTTTTATAAATTCTCAAAATATGCAATGTAGAATAAAGTATGGTGAGCAAAGTACACGAGCCTATTTTATTTCTCAGCTAGGAAAGTGTTGTTTCCTAATCTGTGTTTCTTATTTAAGCACATGTAGTGAGCTGAAAATATTAGCCAAGTGTGCTTTAGGCTTGAGAGTTGAGTTTCTGTGTCTGTCTCTGCAGTATGGCGGATATGCCCTTTGCACCACGTGCGTAGTCACTGCCATACCCCACATGGACAGGACTGATTGTACATGTGGTGCTCTGATAGTTTTTGTGTGTGAAGCAAGTCTGAAGTAACGCTGAAGAGTATTGAAATCTGCAAATGCACAGGACATCTGTGCAAGCAAGCCTTGGAGCTGGTTAGTGAGTGCACAGTGGACTTGTCAAAATTTACAGATGTCCATTACTCCCATTCAAATGTTCCAAATCCTTCTAGGAAGAAAAATCTACTAAAGAAAAAGAAAACTTTACAGGTATGTCTTTGTTCTAGGAGAAGAGAGCTTATACTTATACTTAAGATTTTAAGATTTATTTTTGCCTATTGATGAGGATGTTAAATCCATGACAAAATCAATGTTATTCTGTATTTCTGCATTCTCTCTTGTAATGTGTAATGTCCCTGCAATCACCTGACGAGATTGTAAGATTAATGATTGACTTTTAGGAGAAACTGAGATTGTCACATCTACCTCTGAGTTGTGTGTCAGCCATGTCTGATTCCCAAATCAATGTGAATTGATAAATAACTGCTTCATTTTTATTTTGTGTTTTGTGGGTTGTGTGTGGTGGCTTTTTTTAATGGACCTCTCATGTTCTTGCATCTTCTCTGAAATTTTAAGTGGAGATAATCTAGTAGCTAAATAACCTTGTTCTAACTCATCCCAGAGACCAAAGACATGGCTTGTCTTTGTGATCATATGCTCAGAAGAAATAGCTGAAATGTAAGAGGTCTATGATGGAAAAAAATCAGGAGATGATTGCATGAGAAAGTGAAGGGAGGACAGAAACAGAAGTAGACTGCCTAGTTGCAGCCTATTCAGGCTGTCTTCTTGAATGCTTACCAGGAAAACCAGAATGTCAGTTTTGATCCCAAGGTCCAGAGGAGCAGGACCCATGCGTAAAATCCAAGGAGTGATCCCACTTCCAGCATCTGCAGAGGGGGTGGGAGGCAGGCTGGTGGTGGGGCACTGAAGGAGAAATGACACTGTGACAAAAGTTGAAAGGCGTGGGAGACATGCTAATCACCTTTGGGGTTGTGGAAAATGTCCGTGCTATTTTCCTTACGAGTTTCTGACAGCATAGCACAGCAAAGAGATGTAGGGATGTGTCAGAGTGCATAGAAACTCACATAGCTTTATCTGGGCCTGAGCTTACGTATTTATTCTATATGTCTTACCGCTTATCTGTCATAGCAGGTCTATAATAGATCACCAGTAGGAAAATTACATCTTGCTTTTTTCCCCCTTAATCTGATCACTGAGGTGTTTTCTAAAACCAGAGTTTTTAGTGGGGAAAAGAGGGATTAGTTACTAAGTGCTAAAATAGATGTCCCCAAGTCAAGGGTTCACACTCTGTGTTTMACATCCCAAACTTGGAAAGGAAAGCCTTCCTGTGGTGGGCTAAATCTCTGTTTGGTCCCTTAAGGAGAGAGATAGCGTCCTGCCTCTTCCTGTGAGCTGAAGCGGAAGGAAGGATGGAGATGCTGAGCAGGGCAGGGTGACAAATCTGGAGAGTGGACTTGCTGCTTCTCCTGCCACCACAGGGGCATCGTGAGGGGCTCTCATTCTCTGAGGAGATGCTCCTCCTGTAGTAAAAGCTATATGAGCTGAAGAGAAACTAAATCATTAGTGGCTCCCTCTTTGCAATGTCTCTTGACTAGGTAAGGCAACAAAGCTTTGGTGGTTGTATTGCTGGAGGTGGAAAAAATCTCACAACTTCTCTATGCCTTGATGATCTGCTTGCTCCTAAGTATAGTTTTCTGCTTTCATGGGATATGCTCAGAGCAGTGGTATAAAAATGAGCTAGTTTTAATCTCCTTCAGCACCCTGTCAAACAGGCTTTGAGAGATTGTGTATCATGTACTGGACAGCTTTCGTCAAACGTGATACTTCTATAAAATGCTAATGATAAGTTACTTTATGAACTGAGCTTCTGAAATGAATCACAAAAGATCAGAGTAAGCCTCAAAGGGCTCTTCTAAAGGAGACACTCCAGATGTCCATATGGGTAGATTATTTTATCCTTTTAGTACCATAAAATGCTTACGTTCAGTTAAAACCATCTAATGAGATTCCTGCTTATAACCCGTTTTTCTCCATAAAAAGGTAATAATATTTCTTGACTTTTATTATATTGCAGTCTGGCCTATTTCATAGAATTCAGCTAAACTTCAGTAGAAATAGAGAGGGCTTAACTTGGGTAGAAGCAAAGCTTGGTTTCTTACTTGTATTAATAAGGTAGTAATATTTCACTGAACAGGCCTAATTCTGTGAGAGTGAGATCAAAGTGCAAAATGAATTATCCTGTTGTAACTTAAGATTAAATATGTATAGGTTTTACCAAAGGTTGATGCTGTGGATATTTGTAATAGAAAGACTGGAGGAAGTTTGAAAATGTAAACCCGTGTAGTAGACCTTTCAAAGACCTCTCCGCAGTGGTATATAGGTACAAGGGCAGCTCGTACAGATCAACCCATGCTGCCCTTGGTTTGAATTTTTATAGGTGTGTATTTGTTGCAGCCTGAAGTCAGCGTAAAGTGCGGAAGCTGCTTAGGACCCTGCCTGACCTGCGCAGTCAGCAGCGCTTGTGGGGACCAGAGCTACGGAGCTGCTGGTACTGGGAGGCAGCTGGTTACTTGGGTGTGTGTCACTGAGCTGCAGGCACAGCTGCTCTGAAAACTGCTGGGGATGGCACTCTATACCTGACAGAAGATTTTTTTCACGCTGAAGCTATGGTTTTTGTTTTGTTTTTTTTTTTCCTTCTTCCCCCTACAATAACATACCTTTTATTTGGTTACTGTTTCAATGGACTGAGTAGGCGTGTGTTAGTTATTCAGCAGTTTTCTTTCAGTCCGTTATGAACAAATTTTCTCCAGCTTGGGACAAAATGCAAGTTTTAAAATTTCCTGTTATACTGAATTTGTTCCTAAATATTTGTATCTATTTGTTCTTTAAATAGCACCTTTTGTGTCATTCACATTCCTCCTGACTTTAAAATGACTGAGAGCATATTCCAACAATTCACAACTAGTGTGTCACTCAGTAGGATTTGGTCCTATCATGGCTTCACATGTGAGGTAGCTCTCGGAGAAATCTTAGATACCAAGTCTTGGATTTCCTTCATGTGGGATCCTAACTGTGACCTAAATCAGTGTTGCATAAGATTTGTTCTGTGATAGATTAATTTCTTAATTGTTATAGATGCATAAAACAGATTTTTATTTCTCCAGTCTGTCCAAGTTCTTCATAGCAGTCAGAAATTCTGAGCTTTTGAAAATCCCAATATAATATCCTTTTTAAAAGGGATGGAGTATCACGTTGAAACTTTTGTATAGTTTCTTTCTTTACCAGGCTATCAAGCACAAGGCTGATGTGAAAACATTAATAGTAGTCGAGTAGTTTGATTTAGAAAATTAAACTTCCAAACTGTACCATGCATAAAAGCAGAAGATTCATAATTATTTCTCTCATTGGACAGAGAAGTATTGGATAACATGGCATGGATACTAAAAATATTGAGATTTTTTTGGCTATTGTAGTTAAACTAAGGCATAAGAATATTTCTCCAAACTGAGACTTTACAAATTCTATACTTTAGAGTTGATTTGTATTCTCAAACCTTTTTGTTCAAGAGCTTAAAAACAATAAGAACAATTTGATTGTAAAGTTCAAATATCTGTCTTTTATGTTAATACATAGTGGCATGATTGATCAATGTACTGCACAAATATCACACACAAAGCTTGGTTATGTTTTCCACTCATAGGATGTGTCCAGCTCCTGTGTTCAAGTTGCTATAGATCAAATTATTCCTTGAAGTTCACATTGCTGCTGTCCTGASTTTCGGCTATGGCATGTTTTGTTAGTCTTTTGATCTTTCATCTTGCTGAGAGCTGTTGTGAAGAGCTGTTTGCATTGATCCAGATTCTGATTGCAGTAGTACTTTGCACTGGCACGCATGCCCTGAAGTTAATCTGTGTTGTGCTTATAGATCAGAGACAAGAACAATTTTTTTTTTTCATGTGTTCCTACATGTTTCAGAATAACAAGTATAGTTTAACATTTGTGTGGGTACCTGTTCTGAGTCTGGACTGAGCTATTCCTGTAAGACTCTATAGATTAAATACAGAACTAGAATGGTTAAGGTTTCCAGAGGCCAAGGTAGATTTTTAACCAATTTTGTGATGCTGACCAATAGCTGAACACTCTGTACAGAGACCTGGTTATATCTTAGCACAGCCTGTCTCATTTTTGTGGCACCTGCATCAGTAATATCACCAACTAATAGTAATTACATATATAAACAAGGCAAGCTGAAATTAAACTTTCCAAAAGAAACATTAAACAGACGGTGTTCAGAACAAGACAGCAAGACTGCTAGCTTGATTTTTGGTTAATTTAGAGTAATGTTATCATTTTAAGTGTTGATTAAAGTTATTGGCTGTAGAACATTACACTCAGAGTCCATTCAGCAGGGTTTTGTGTGCACTGGAACGAGTGACTTAATGATTGTGCACTGTTCAGTACATGCGATTGGTGGGTGTTTAGCAGGTTATCTAGTGCCAGCTGACAAATACAGGATTTTGAAACTGGCAAAGCTTCTTACCTTAATGAGGAGTATCATAGAATCATAGAATCATTAAGGTTGGAAAGGACTTCTAAGATCATCGAGTCCAACCATCAACCCAACACCACCATGCCCACTAAACCATG
>JAYKAV010000744.1:747945-799401 GCA_035582835.1 Phoebastria nigripes
CCAAGGGACTCTCTCGACCAGTGTCCTGAACAGGCGCTTATTAGCCAAAACCATTTTTGTAATTAAAATCTTTATTAAATCTTTTCTGAAGTGTAGTAAAAGAAAAATGTTTTGATATGTTACAGAGCATTTCTTAATATATCAGTGCAATAGAATGTGTATAACACAACTTCATTTTTTAAGCCTTGAGWTAAAGGTGGTTTTTCCTGCTAGCTATTATAGAGTGACTAAAACCAAAATACACAAGGAGAAACTCTTTTATGATCCTAATGCTTTTATACAATCATCCTTAGGACGAGAAGATGTGTGCGCCTATTCGTGTGTGCGTGTGTGTTTCCTAGCTAACTACGATATTAAACGGTTTACTCGCAGATTTTAATTCCTTATTCTATGTCTGGACTTACCTTTATAAAACTCAAGTGGAGATGGAAAGCAAGTCTGCGTGTGGCACCATGTTAATACTAATTTGTGAGTTATTACCTTAGTAGTGTAGAGTTTTTTTTAGTCCAATTCAGATGTTTGGTCATATGATAAATACGCGTCAGGGATGGACTGTTTTGCTGCATGTAACGTGGGAATAACTTCATAAAGATTGCTTCTGCTGGGAGCGTTTGTTCAAGAATTTTCCAGTACTCTTTAAATACAGCCTAGCCTTTCCAGCTTGAAAACTGTTTATTTGTTGGCCCTGCAGTTGTGTCTGTGCCTGTTACCCGTGACCTCGAGTGTTGTAGCAGGAAGCCACTTGACCCCCAGGCTGAGGCTCGGGGCGACGCTGCAGTGAGAGGCTCCATCTAGGAGTGCTGAACAAGGGCCGAGGCACCGGTGGCTGCCAAAAGGCATGTTGTCACCTCTCGGCTCTTCACAGCTGTGACTGTCCTGGCAACCTTCCGAAAACATACAAAAGTAGCAGCTGTGGGCTTCCTCTGGTTTCACCATGCCTGGCCCCAGCCATCTCTTCCTGGATGTGGTCYTTGCTCTGCTCCCTGGTGGCTTGTCACTCTGGGGGTGTCCCCTGACCCCTTGATTGGAAAGCCAGAGATCTACACAGATAAACACATTTCTGAATGGAAAATATTACAGTTACCTGTGTTGCATTGTGTTCCATTCCCTGGAAGAGTGTCAGATAACATGGTTATGTGCATGATATATTGAGCCCTAAATAATACGAAGGAACTGAATTATGTAGCTTGCTTTGGTATTTATTCCTTCCTTGATCAAGATAGTGGGAGGATGGTGAAATTGAGTTAAATACAATGTATGTATAGAACCGTGTGCCACTGGTACAGTAACTCAGAACATTTTGTTACTCAGTTGTCATTAATTGCCTGTTGGATGGTAAGAAGGTTGACTTGGAATCTCATGTTTAGCAATCAATAAACTTGTCAGTGCTCTCACTGAATACATTAAAATAATGCAGTATTTTGTGTAAATGGACTGTGTACATTTGTAATGGTAGGCAATCTGTAAAAGAAAAAAAAAGTAAAGCCTTTGGAATTTTTTAATGGAAATTATGGTATTGTGTAATTTTTTCATACTACTTTAAAAATTAGTTTTAAATGCATATGAAGACTTTGTYTTCACTAATAGAGAATAATATAAGGATACAGTCATGCTCTAGGGTATTTGAAAATTGTCTCGRATTTTCTAAGTAGCTCAAGGAATTTTGACGAGATAGGTCTAAGGCTGTTGCAGATCCTGTGACAAATTCATGTCACATTTTGTAAGACAGAATTTACTGTTTCCTCCTTTTAGACAATCTGTGTGAATAGGAGATGCCTATCATTTAAGAGATTAGTGAATAGTTATCTGTGAGTAAAATTTATTTTCCGTTACCTCTCAACTATTTGTGGTAACATGATATGTGTCATGTTATGGGGTTATAGATTACTAGGATGACAAAACTGAATAGAAATTATAATCATTCATGTGAAATAAAAGAAAAAGTAGGTAAAATCCAAGCACTCTGTCCTACCATTGAAACTGATGATTTCATTTGAGGTTCGATCTCACCACAAAACTATTGGAGTCATCTTACAGGCATATCTAAGTGCAAGTTGGCTAATAATTTTTGTTGTGGTCTTTGACTATAACCAATCTCAAATAATATTCTTTTTTTCCCACAGTGATTTTTGAGAGCTATTCACATCACCTGCATCTCATATTTACTTTAGCTACTATGTTTGAAGTCAAGAACCTGATTTTTAATGGAGATACTCTTGGCTTGCACCCTAGAGGAGATTTACTTACGTTATATATCTTAGCTAGACAGTGTGAATAACCTCCATGAGCCAAACTTATCTCTATAGTTGTTCAGTCAGCTTCAGTGCACTCAGCAGGATTGCACGGATACAGTAGAGATCAGAATTTGTTTAGTATGCTCTATTAGCATGTATTCTTTCATTGAGAATAATAGTCTAATATATTATTCACTCCTTTCATGAAATCACAAGGATGTGTGTAATGAAAATGAACATTATGGGGTTTTTTTCACGCGTGGTGAATTGTTTATAAATTCCTTTGTATACCCAACAAAAAACCCTCTCACTGGGAGAATTGGTTCGGGTGAGTATGTTAATTCTGTAGCCAGAGTAAGACTGTATGCTCATACTAATCAGTTAATTCTTGAAAGGAATTCCAGTAAAGTAAGTAATCTAGGTCAAATATGTGAGCAATACTAGGTATCCACCACAATAGAAGCAAATTGCTATGGGCTAGATTTCGTAGAGTAAAATGGGACAATAAGCATTTCTAAGCCTTCCCTAGGGAGAGAAAAAGAAGACCTTTGGCCTAAATTTACATTCTGACAAAGAGACAATATATTTTAATTCCTTGCATTTTAAGCTAATGTTACTTTTCCAACACTTGGTTGGAACCTTTGTTCTTGGAATTAGCAGTTTGTTAAGAAACTGTAAAAATTGCAGATGCACTGGATGCGGTAGCATTCTGTCACCTAAATTTCAAAGTACTGATACGAGTCTTTCAGGCTTCTTTTTTACTAATACTTGAACTATATGGTTTTAGATTTAAACATCTGGTTTTATATGCTTTTCTTGTGCCCTAGTGTTCCATGTGCCCATTCCTTTATATAGTATTTCTTGTAGAAGATCCTAATCTAAGAACATTAAACAAAATATGGCTGTTGTGTAAATAAGAATATTGTGAAAATGGAAGACAGGTGTTAAAACTACACCTACAGAAGCCTAATTTGAAGACAGGTTGTGTGAGATATTTGTGCTGGGTTTCACTGCTTTCTGAGAGGTAATTACCATGACAATTTGTTGTTAGGCCACTTACAATGCAGATATGAAGTCGTCATTGGAAGACTTAAAAAAACCTGTTAAAGCAAGTGAGGTTGTGTTGAAGGAGAAAATCTGCAGGAATGATTCCAGTGTCAACAAGACCTATTTGGTACCAGATTTATCTCTGTGCACAATGGTTGTGGAATGAAAGCTTCCATGGGTTTTGGGGGTCCTGGCCAACAATTCAATACAAGAGAACTGAACTGTGGTGCAAGTAGTTTGATAATAGTGTCTTTTTTGTAGATAAAAGTAAAACAAGACCATGTTTTGACTGAAATGGGTGATAGAAGTTGAAAGCTTCTTGATATTCAGGTCTTAATTCAGAAGTGGTTTTGAAGAAATGGAATTTCTGGTTCCTGTTTAAAGCTCATTAACTTCTTTTTATGGCTAATARTGCGTTTTGTTCAAGGTGGTATTTTGGGACAGCCAAAACCATTTTTAATTTCACATTTGCTTTGTAGATTTATCCAAAGTATAAATGACATCATCTTTCAGCTTGGTGCACTTGTTGTAGATGTCAGGAAACTGAAGAGCTAGAGCTAGAGGAACATCCATTCTTGCTTTCAAATTCACCAGGTAGACCAGTGGCCTCAGACATTTTCTTTAGTGATAAGCCTAGTATTTATCTTCTCCTTTTTGTCCAGAGGACTTGGATCCATAGTTCTCATTGCATAGACTAGGGGGAAAAATATTTTCTGTTGATAGTTACTTGCCTTCACTGAAGCATTCTGCAGCACAAGATACTACACTTTAGGAGGTTAGCTAATTGCAACTGGGATAGTCATTCTTGCCCTCTCCTCTAGTGAATATTCAGTATTGTCAAAAAATGGCCAAAACTGGCCAAATCTCCTTGAGTAAGCTCTCATGCGAATCGCTCTGGACTTTGTTCTCCATTGTTCCAGGGAAATACAACTCTTACAGTAGCTCATAAAACACRATCTGGCCTTTTGTACAGTTGATTCTGAATGTTAGTGCCAAGATCTTAATGGATTAGAAACTTCCAGGGAGGCATTAATGTCTTGTGACAGGGATTTCTTTTGCAGAAGATGGCTCCACTTTAGGAGATGTTAGGTAGCTGCATCAGCGCATCTAGAGCTTCTATGTTGTCCTTTGTTTTACTGTGCATCATCTATGTAGTATCTAGTAAAAAAGCTACACGGATTTCTGTGAGATGGCTTTCCTGAGAAGGAAACAGCTGAGAGTGAAAGAGTATGTTGCCCTTAGGAGGCCCTAAATTGTCTTTGCCTTCCAGGCTTAATGATAGTCTTCCAGGCTTAGTGATAGTCTTGGGTTTGAAGATGAATTAGAAATATTTGGCATGTTCTATATGGTACAGAAGGAAATGCCCGTGTAAATGCCATGAAGCAGTACCAGATATAAAAATTTGACAGTAACTAAGGTATATGATGAACTGGCCATGCATAAGAACTACTTCAGGCTTTATTTACTTGAAGTAGCTAAACGTTTTCATTATTTCCAGGGGTATTGTACGTACCTAATTTATCACCACAAGCTTTCTATTTTGTTTTTTGGACTCAGTTAAATCAAGCATTTCTTTACTGAGAGGGTGGTCAAACACTGGAACAGGCTTCCTAGAGAGGTGGTTGATGCCCCAAGCCTGTCAGTGTTTAAGAGGCATTTGGACAATGCCCTTAATAACATGATTTAACTTGGTCAGCCCTGAATTGGTCAGGCAATTGGACTAGATGATCGTTGTAGGTCCTTTCCAATTGAAATAGTCTAGTCTAGTCTATTCAAACATGAGCTGTGAGCTGGTTCTGCATTGAAAGTGTAAATAATACCTTCATACTGATGTATCTGCCATACTCCAGAGGGTCTGGGTGCATGCATTCCTTCTCAAATTTAGCTGCACGCTGCCTGCCTGCCAGCACTGGGAGAAGATGCCTCCTTGGAATGGTGTAACTTTCCCTAGAAAGAGGGCAAACAAAAGCCTTCATGTTTCAAATAACATTGAGAGAAAAGATGTTCAAACAGGATAAAAATAGGCCCCTGAGAACCTGAGACACCCTCTGGGAGAGACTTAGGTCAGTCTTACGTAGAGTTTGTGGGATGCTTATTTCCAGGTCAAGGCTGAACATCTGGCCTATTTAAATAAGCAAGGCAAAAGTAAAAATTACACGAGTGATATATACAGTTGTTTATATGTATATAACTATATATAGGGGTGTGTGTGTATATATATATATACACACCTAACAGCTTTAGGTTCCCTGAGTCTCTGTTTAGCTCTGTAATGAAATTTTTGTCTGAAATTACTGATGTTTAGCACATTAGATGGAGAAGTAGCTTGGAAGTCTGGGTCCTGCTGCTTTGGCAAAGAAGCGCATGTGCTCAGTATTTTCAGCCTGTCCAGAACATGCCCATGTATGTGCTAGATTCCTCCTCAGTAAAATAGAAATCGCTGTTTATCTCTAGGAACAGTGCACTGAGGTGAATGTGTAGGGCGTAAGACTTGTCACACTCTGTGGTAAGCATATATCATGTGTCCTAATCATGCTTCAGAAGGGCTTTTCCTGCGAAGCTCAGATAACACACAATCTATTTCTACTGAAGGGTTGTTTTTTTTTTCTTTTCCTCTGTAGTAGTCAATCACAGTGACATGAGGTAGGATTTTGCCCTTATTTACACCCTGTCTAGGCTCATTCAGCTCCAGGAATCATAAGAGGCCATTTTAGACATTAAAAAAGAAATGTCCTTGCAATGACTTTCTGCCTCATTTTGCTTTTGCCAGTGAAAACACGCACCACTGTGTCACAGTTATGATTTGGCCTGAGCATTTGCACAGATTATAGGGTGCTGTCACAATTTCTAGTAACTTCAACARTTCTTTCTTTTAATAGAACAATAGAACCAAATGACCCTTGATCAACAATTTTCTGTAATTGTTTTATTTTGCATATCCCACACTAACCAGCTTCCAGATGTACATCAAACTGTTGTAGTCTGTTGTTGTCTGTTGTTAAGCCACACATTCAAAAAGCATTTCATATTTTACTTACTTTTATATAAGTAAAATATAATACTATATGAAGTTTAATGACTTTTAAATACAGAATTTCTACAAGCTCAACTAGCATCTGGTCTAAATGTTCACTTAGAGCGGTCAATTTATTTAGCAAGTTCATATTTGGGGGCTTGATAGAAGTGACCATATATCCTGAGAAATACTAGCTGATATTCCTAAAGAGGTGTGAAATAATTCTTTTAAATATCATTTTTGGGGACATTTTAGAAAATAAATGGCAGTGTGGGAGTTTGTCCTCGATTATATGATTATGTTATAAAAAAATTTTAGCTTTGTTTGCTTGATTAAAAAGTGAGGCTAAATATTGTCTTCAAGCATGGAAAGGACGACAAGAACAAAAAGGTTATTCCCTCTTCAAACGGTGAAAACAGAGTGTTTATTCTTAACTTCCACTGAGTGAGTCACAAGGATTTTTGAACTAACCAAATCCATTTATTTATAGATAAACTGAACTGCAGTCACTGTTGGTTTTGTTGTTTAGCTACTGTTTGTGCTGTGTTCCTTTGGCACAACAGGGCTCTGCACAGTAAATATTGAGCTTCCCTGCCTTGAAGATAAAAATTCCTCACAGGTGAGTCTGAAATGGTTACACAGACAAGAACTAACGGCAATCACAGACCCATGCTTTTCTTAAATGGGGAGAAATACATTTTTTTGACCTTGTTTTCTGTAACCTAACGGCACAGACAAGTATATGATTATAAAAATCACAACATAAAGAGAAATGCCTTCCTAGAACAACATACTAGTTACAATTAGCTCTGACATTTGCTGGATCTGTGTCTGACAAAGGACTGATTTTTTATAATTTATTTTCTCCTCTCCAGCCAGTTTCGGGGGAAAAAGATACTACCTGTACCACCAACCTTGCCTCACTTAGGTCTTCAGGCCATCATAACTCTAGAAGGATACATTTAGCACTACCTAGAACAAGCCTCCACTGCCTACATTTCTTCTCCAGTGGAAGAGGACAAGGAAACACTGATGATGGGTGGTTTTCATATGCTATACTATCGGGAGATGCTTAGAGACTCTACTCATGAGAGGGATAAGGAAACCCATGAATTCTGAAAGGAACAATGGTCAAAATGAATATAAAGGTCTTGTTTTCAACCTATTTGTTCAACAGCTGATACTTTAAAAGTATGGGTATATATATTCAATGATCTGAGAAATTCCGTTTCATGCACTGCAGGAGACTTGGAGAATTACATCTCAAGACCTGCATCCTTGAGAGAAGTCGTGCTAGCTTTGTGTTTGCCCTTTAGCACTTTTTCTGTAAGGGACAAGTTGTGACATGGTGGAGATGGAGTTGATGCTGTATTCCTGGATGTTTCTCAGACTGTGCACACCAGGTTTAGAAGCAAGTGGTCACTGTTGTTTTCCCTGAATTGTAGCCCATGCTGAAGGGTGGTAATTTTTTATTTCTTTTTATTTTCTTGTACAGGTATGGATATCTCATATTGCTGAGTCCTTGTATTCAGAAACTGGTGTTACAACCTGATAAACTGAAGTGTTTTGTGTGTGTTTTTTTGAAGTGATGCAAGCAATGTGGACTGAAATATGAAATCTAATTTTCTTTTAAAATCCGTTTAAAAGCTTGCCCTTTTCAAATAGCATCCAAGATGAACATTCTTTTCATTTTGTATCTGCAGATACTGGACTGGGTGAATAGTTACTCATGGTTTCTGTTAAGCATCAAGTCAACATACTAGAAATATGAATAGGTTTTTTAATTTTTTTTTTCAGTGAATGTCATCAAAAGTAAAAATGGGAGGAAATTAGATACAAAGGTATACAGCAAAAACTTGAAGAATAATGTGATCATTTGATAGAATTCAATGTTTGAGAAATAAAAATCCTTGGATTAAAATGCTTGTCAATCAGTGAGATTGCTGTTTGTTTGTTTTTTCACTGAAGAAGTGGTTCACATGTTTTGTATGCTGTTTCCCTGGAGTTTGGCTGAATGAGAGTGTGGAAACCAAATGTTTAAAATGTTTTCATTATAATTACCTCCACTACTATCTCCTGTATATGTTGCTTGGGATTAAGTGCAGTTGTGCTTGAAAAAAGGTAATAAGTTTCCAGCACAATGAAATACAAAGAATGCCTAAGTGAAGATTAAATTAATGTTATTCAATGCTGATAGATTTTTTTTTTTTTTGAGCAATGTCAATCAATAAACAAGGCATTGCAATATGCAAACCTTCAAATGAAAAAATTCACAGCATGTAGAAGGAAGGATGAAAGAATATGGGAAAAACAAAGCCAGTTTGTAGTAAAAGCAATGTATATGTTTTCTGACCACTTATTTAAAAATTTTTTTTTTAGAAATTATCTATGCAGTCGTTTAGGCTTTGGTTTTTCTTTTTTTTTTTTTTGGTGCTTTTGGAAGGAGAAGAGTTGGGGAAAAGGAAGAGGGAATTGTTTTTGTTTTTAAAGTATGCATCCATTCAATTACAAAACATGAAAAAGTCTGCAGTGTCTGGAATTTCAAAGTAATGTTTCTGCTTTTTCTTATTTAATTTTTTTTTTCCCTTCAAGAAAACATAGGAATTTGATGTATATGAAGAGAATTTCTCTGCCCAGCACTGTTCTAGACTGGACTTCAGTACTTCATAGTTTAAACACAAATGCATTTAATTGGAACTGCACATGAAAATATTTATAGATCATAAATTTCTCTGTCTTAGCGTTGGTTGATTCTTTTTTGTCTTTTCGGTACTACATCCCTTTTCTGCTTCTGCAGTCTTAAATGTTCCTCCAGCTCCTGCCAGATTTCTGGGCACTCAGAGCTCTTGGCCATTCTTACGTTGCTTAAATGTCTTCATGTAACTTGTGTATTTTTACCGTTTCCAGTCATAGCCCTTGGTCTTTCGCAGATTATTTCTTTTTCTTCTTAATGTTGGATTTACATGGGAAGCCTGCTATAGGATGTTTAAATGAACTTAGTTGACCTTGACATTTCCCTGCCCACTGAGATCTGCCCAGTTTTCTTTCTATCTGCGTCTCTATACCTCCTATCACATATTCTTTTTAGCCCTTTACTGGCAAATTTACTTTGTTATTCAATTTTAATGTTTTAAAATGCATTTTTCCTCTGGAGATAAGTGATTGTGGCCCACTTCCGTAGAAAAGAATAAGCCATATAATGGTCTTGTACATCTGAAATCAGTCTTTCTCAGTAACTGCTGACAGCTTAAAAAAATGTGATTTAACCTTTTTTCTTCATCACTGTTTTTAGGCTTAATGTTCCTTTACATCTAAATGTTCAGATTCATTGGTATTCATGGTTATCAAGTTTAGCTGGCTACTTTAAGACCATTTTTGTCAGTTTACAAGGATATATTTGGTTTATCTTCAGTAATCTCAAGTCCCATTTCTCTTCAAGTCTCCAGACATCATGATCTTTATTGTATGTTCTTGCTTTCTTATGTTAGCAGAGTTAACAGCATATCAAAAAAAGTTGCTGCAGGTCCATCCTGAAAACTCCGCAGCAATGACACTGGTTTCCCAGAACTACTGTGCGAAGCTGTAGGGATCCAGCCGTAGGGAACCATGTATCTATCTCCCTGCCTTAATCCTTCATTAAGATCAAATGGGGCAAGGACTTCACTCAGTATTAGTACTCTTACTTTTTGAACCAGAAACAGTCCATTGTATCACCGTAATAATTTTATAAGGGGTTCCTGACTGCAGCCCAGAGGCCATCTCATGCTATGCAATGATTATATGCTTTCTTTAAATCTGCTGTGTACTCTGATCTTATTTCTTTTATCTTTCTTTCATTATCAACTATGTGATTTGAAATATTTGAAACACTGTGGACCTATCTTCACTTATTTCCTCGCTTATTTAAAAATAATTAGATGGGAACATTATTAACATTGTTAATAGCCTAGAATTTTGAAAAGAATGCTGTGCTACAATGGAAATTCTTCTTTCCCTTAGCTTTTTACTTCACAAGAATTATTTAGGTAAGCCAGAGGTTGCTAACACAGTTATGCTTAAACATCACAAAAATTTTTAAGTCTGTAACTCTTCAGTTTTCAACCTCTTCATAGGATTAAATGTTGAATTTGGAAAACAGCAAGAAATGTAACAGTTAAGGTTCTAGCAGAACATACCAGCTTGCAAACAATGAAAAATAAACCTTAAGCAAGTGAAAAAGGGACTGATGTAGGCTCTCTTCCCAGTACATTGCTTTTTGCCAAAATGCTATAGGCTTACACTTACCAAGTTAGCCCCAGCATAGTAACTCTTCTTGTTTGCCTTTGCTATAGTAGAGTGGATTGCCAGGCAGGCAACTCTAGGTAGGAGGTCTACACCACCTCTTTGGTGGTGGGCAGTGATGGTCCTTCCTTGAGTCTTGCTTTGTCTGATGGAATGATGTATTGGGATCATCAGTAGACAAGATATTTGGTTACAAGAATGTTTATTTAAAAACCTAGATTTGTAATAATAGAGCCAAATTACAAAAATATAGAACTACAAGTTGTTTTAACATTATACTGAACAGTAATGAATCTCCTTATCAGCTCCAGTGTCTTATCTAGCTTTTGAGTTTGGTCAGCGTGACCCGAAATCTTCTGAGAGCTATGCTTTCTCTGTTCCTATATTTAAAGGAAATCTCTAGAGCAGGCTGTTTGAGAACCTTCATTTTCTCTAACCAGGGATAACATGGCTTGATTGTAGCTTTCTTTTTGGATGATCCTTATTCCCAGAGATTATACCACTGGACATCATATGGAAATACTCTTCCTCATCTTCCCCAAGTTTCTTAAAAATATTTGTAATGCCTTTCTTGATTAGATTACGTTTTTGGCTTTAGGCTTTAAGGTGCTGTCCCCTACCTGCAGCCTTCTTAAGGCAGAATGCCTTTGCAAAATGTGTATGTAAATATTGCTAATTCTTTCAAAATTTATAATGTTTGTTACTATCTTTCGTAAGGAGAGATCTGTTTTCATTGTCTMCAGTGTCGGTGTGTATAGCTGAATTAGACAGCGTGAGCTCCGCTTACAGCTGGAGGAGACAAAGAAGCACCTAAGGGTGTGTTTCATTTATTCTAGATGTCTGCTTGGAGAGTGACTGACTTCATCCTTAAGCTGCATTGCCTAGGAGTCTAGCTTAGGTATCTACCTTATGTTTATTTTTAGATAGATTCTGTGTATGATAAAAGGTTAATCCGAAGACAGTAGTGTTCAGAGAGCGGAGCCTTCACTTGACAGTTTTAAAATTCAGGGCAGCCTGTTGCATGAGTGCTTGGTTTAGACTAGGTTCAGCATTATCCCAGGAAATAGGGAGATATATAAGAAAAGAACACAAAGTACTTTCTAAGATGCTGGAATATAAATTTCCTGAGAAGAATGTGTGGGTGAGAGAGATTAATGTCGGGGGTAATCTCTTCACAGAAGCTTGACATTTAAACCTGATCTGCCAGAGAACCAGTCATGAATATGAAATCGAAATGTCATTTCTGTGCTTGTGTAGGTTTGTTTCTTTATATTGTGGATATCCACAGCTGTAAACTATGTAATCATATTTACTATAGCAGTAAAGTTTAGTTTTTATTAATTTTTTTATTGTAAAGAATGCTGGACAAAGTAAAGAAATCACTGGAGTGACTACTGAATTGTAACTGTCAAAATCAGGAATCAAATAAACTAACCCAGGTGGGAAGCACTGTCTGGAATTAATGCTGAACCTTTTCACTGCTCTCAGTTGGACTTGCATGGTTAAGGCACAATATATACTGGTCAGTCTGGTTCATAAACTTATACAAGCCTGGGTATGGGATAATTTTTTTTCTTTTTGATCACAGTATACTCCAMTATTTTCTTTACTACTAGTATCATTGTGGAAAGCAGTGATTACTACTCATTTCTCCTGGGTGACTTACAGAACTTACTTTGGCAAGAATGRCATAAATTGAAATCTTCCTTTAGGTATCCCAGTGAGCAGTCTTTAATTCTTCATCTCCCTAGAACTGCAGTGCAACTTCCTAAAGTCCAGGCGTCCCCAACCACCACTGACACCTACTGCAATGCAAAAGCTAAAGCTGAGGCCAACAGGTTGACCAAATTATAATGCTATCCACAGTGTCTTGCTTGCTTGCTAGTAATTCCCAAATCTGAATATCTATGAATAGTTTGTTTTAGGTAATAAGAAATATTAATCTGTAAATGAACCTCTGAGATGCAAAYAGAATGTGCTGAATAAATATCAATTATTATTCATTAAAATGCAAATGTGGATAGGCACTTTAGAGACAGTTTAGGTAGTCAAAATAAATGAAATGAAAGACAGTACATCAGTAATTAGACACTTATAAGACACATATAATGTATTACCATGATTGCTGGACACAGGCATTGTAAAGCTCTGTGTTTTTCCTTCAGCTTTATGCTGCAGCCTTACAACAGGTTTTGTCTCCGATGACTATTTAAAATATTCAGATACCACAGCTCATACTTAAATTTTATTAGATGTGTTCTAAAGATAACTTTTTCTATGGCAGTAAATTTTAGCTGTGACTTGCACTCACTTTAATGAATTCTGTAGTTAAATTCCTGTATGTTGTTTAAAAAGCCTACTCTTAGTTTACAGAGCATAATGGATTGGAATATTTTAGTTTAGCACTTAATGAGCATATGTTTTCCAGGTTTACATAGGTTTTATAGTTTCAGTTCAGTACACAGGAAAACCATTAAGCCCTCTACACAGAGATGTCAGTCAAATAACCACGAAAAGTGACAATGAAAATTTTGTGAATTTTTCTTCTGAATGATATGGAGGGCTTGTTGAAGTACGCGCTCAGGAGGGTAATGCTCAACTTAAGGATGATTTGTAGTGACTGTTTTGGTTTTAAAGTGCTATCACGAAATGTGAATTGAACGACAAAGTGTACTGGGACTTTTGTGACATGAACACAACTGTAATGTGTTGTTATTAACTTTTAAACGTCCTTTGAGATTATAAATTTGCAGCAATCTGCTAATGGCTCTATGATAACAGAGATTGCACTTGGTCTGATAACAATATCGTTAGGAGACTGCTTCATTAAGCTGTATCTGTGTGTATGCATACACATACTTAATTAATGCTAAGTGTAGCCACATGTCAACATTTAACCCTTCATTATCTCTTTAGTTAGATCTTAAAAAGATCAAGTAACATAAAAATAATTGTAGGTAATGTTAATTAGTAATGTGTTGAATCCCTTGAATCTAGAAGGAAATGACATCCAAATATAAATTGAGTAATGGCACCCTATCTACTAGTAACCATACCTTAAAGCAAATTTGTTTTAGATATTATTGAGAACACGACATTTTATATTTGAAAACTAATTTATTTATTTTTTTAGTGAGTTCAAGTTACTGATTTTCATGGTCTGTAGAAGAGCTTGTTTTGATCTTTTCTTYGTGTGGAATATTATTGTGAAATTTAATCACGTAAGATCCTTTTATATGTACTATGAARTAAAATCCAGTAAGAATGAATTGCTTTTTATTCGTTTCTGTTTGCCATATGATAGCACCAAAATGGGAGATTATTTTAATGTCATTAGAATTAATTAACATATATTTGGCAAATATAAATTATGGTCCAAGTCCTTGGTGAATTCCAAATTACATTCAAATTGCGATGCAATGACTGGTATTTTACGGAGGACAATCTCCGGGACTTTTTCCATTTGTGTCAATCCCTGAAGTATAATGTGAAAGAATCATTAGGTAAAGTCCCACAGGAATTGTTTTGCTCTTTCCTGAAGCCAGGCATTCAGTGGCATCAAAACCAGATACAAAGCAGACTAGATAGTGATCTGGAATTGTAATGACGTGAGGAAATGAAAAGGTATGATAATTAAATATTTCATATCTTCATTCTGGTTAAGTATAGCAGGGCAGAGGAAAAGGAGGGTTGCAATAAAATGCTCTGTGTAAATGCTGAAGCAGAAGTTGGATGACTGCCCTTTTCCTTTATGTCTGTTGACCCTTAAAGTAATTGGGATGGTGATGTTTGTAAATTTTCACACTGGTGTCACTCACTGTTTGCCCCTCTGCCAGCTATAAATGCCCCCAAATAATAAAAAAGATGGCAGATCTCATTTTCATATGGGGAAGTATTTTACTCATTTTCTTTTAATAAGTAGGCAAAGGGCACAGTGTGCTGTAAATGATAGAAATGGAAATTCTCTGCATAGTGGCAGGAGTGAAATAATATCACTATGAAGGCTAGAAATAAAAATCCCCATCCCCTCCCCATGTGAAGAACACAGATCACGGACAAAACCTCATTTCTTCCTTTGAGTTTACTTCCAGTAGTTGCATCAGGACCTTGCAATACTTGAAACAGCATTCACTTTATATTACCTTTTTACTCATTCACCTAACACCTTCACCCATCTGCCCTGCTGTCTGTTATTATTTCTCTCTGTTAAGATGAACTGGTGTCTCTACAAAATAGAATATTTCATAATGGATTTTTAAAAATTTATATTATTTTTCATTTTAATGTCATTTAAAGACGCTTAGATATGGCAGCGGTTATGTCCATATAAAAGCCTGCTTGGGTCCAGGGAGTCACAGACTGTGTAAATAAATCTAAAGAAAACCTTCCAGTGCCAAAGTGTTTATAGCTATGGTGGGAATTCTGTGATTTAAATTTAATGTAAGCCTCTTTGTAAAATTGGTATCTCTGAGATTATTATTATTATGTTCTGATATATCTGTGGCCTACAAAATGTACAGTTGTAAAAATACTCCTTCATCCTGTCTTAGGATAAAAAGTGTATTTGCAGATGGGACTATTAGATACATGTAAATGTCAGAAAAGGCACAATAAGGAGAGARAAGATCCAAAGTGGATTTGGACTACTAACATACCTGAGACACATAATTTCAAGACAGGATTACATATGCAAAATTAGGAGTTTAAGATCTGACTTTATACTTCAGTTTGGGTTTAACTGCATAAATGATTCTTCCAATGAGCTTGTAAGGTCTATCGTATATAACTTTTTATGTTCTGTCGATTAATTTTTTTTATTTTTTTCATTATGTGATGCGTGTTACAGATCAGGTTTCCAAAGGCTTGGAAACTTCTCACATAGTACTCCCAAGTGTAATGAAAAAATTTCCAACTCTATTACATCCAAAAGAGGAARAGGAAAAAGTGAGCTATCAAAAATGCTCCCTCTGTGTGTGTGCAYGCTTTGGTCATATTTTACATTAGAAAATTATAATTTCTGTCAAGGGGGGTAGTTATCTGAAAATGAATTGCATGAACTGTATGTATTCATACTCTACAGAAGGTGAAAACACTAGATATTATAATCTAGGTCTATTTAGTGAATCTACATAGAAATTATAGAATGCAAAAATGTGCCATTAACAGTATTATTGGTATAACAGTTGTGACTGAATGAGGTATTCTGAAAATAAATCTTTTCAAAACTGAAATGTATATGGGGGAAAACAAATCTGTATGGAAAAGAACTACCTAGCAGTGACCATTTGTTTTGGAAATGAGCAGATATGATTCAAACAAACGTTGAAAGACTATGTTGTTATTGAAAAGAAGTTTATCAAACGATGATCAAAAAAAAAAAAAAAACCCAAATCCAAAACAGTGAAAATAGTGGTAGTTTTACAGTCTATCAGCTGTCAGCAAAATAGTGTAATGAATTATTTTTGTAGTTTACAGGGAATTTCATATAAAACGATCACAAAGGTAGCGAGCACAACTAAAACAAAAAAGACACTGCTACATATGCTAAGCTGTACCTTTTGCCAAGGAATGAGAAAAATGTATCCTCTTGTGAACAGGAGGTCATCACATCAAGGCTACTTTAAAAAAGTTTGAGGAAGATCCCTGTTTCCTGGGTTTATATCTTTTAGTAACTGAAATTACTACACTGATCAGAAAATTGTCTGTTGTTTAGGTCCCTCTTTAAAACATTCATTTTAACTCATGATCTCCTGTGTATTAGAATATTAAACTGAGATACTTCTGGCATTCTAATTTTAATAGTCAGGTTTCTGCTTACAAGTCAAATAACAGGATTCRTATTCTTGGTTATAAGTTTTGGGTGCTGGATTGGTGTCATGATGTTTCCTTGTGCAAKCTGCTGCAGATTCTTGTGGTAAATGGCAGCAAATGACAGCCCTTCACTGTATGTGTTTCTTCTGAATGCTGTTTGCGGCACCACTATTTATTAGTGGAAGGCTCAGAACTAGTTTTGTTTTTTTTAAAAAACTTAAACTCAATTATGTGGCAGGAGGAGGGAGAACATCTACATCAACTGTCTGTTGCATTGAATCATTGGAGCTGCACTTAAGTCATAAGGGTTGGAATTGAGCCACAGGAACATGTGTGTCTGCTTTTGCAAAAAGGATACTTATCTTTTTTAAATACTGCTGTCATGTGAGGCTTGATAGACCTAATTGGCATTAGGGTTGAAGTCTGAAGCGTTTCAACTTCAAACTTAGGAAGGGAGAAGAATCTGAACTCTGTCTTGTTGATATTTATTTCACATCTATCAAATAGAAAAAGCCATAAAGAATTGCAGTTACTGAATGTAAGAGTTACAGAATGTACAGTTACTGAACTGTATCTCTTTCCTTAAATGTAAATTCATTTATTTTGAAATGTCAAGAATAGGCAATCCACCCTCTAGCAGAAACTATTTTGTATAGTAAGGGTTTGTCAGCATTTTATTATAATTCCATTCTTCAGGCTATAAAAATTTGCTTCAAGATGAAAGCTGAATGTAAAATATCAGCCTCGTGATAAACTTGCTTTATCAAATTTGGCTGAAACTGGCTTCATTTTAAACAGTTCAGAGGTTCAGAGGTTCAACCAAAAAYAAATTTGTTTCTTTTGACCATTCTGCTGTGTGCATTACTCAAATTAACTTGTTTGTTTATTATCGGCTGTTTGTGGTGCTTGTGTGAAACTCTTGGGGTGTTTACTTTAAATGGCTGCCATTTACGTGGACAAAAAATAAACATTAACATGTGGATGAGATTTCCTCCCTATTGCCTCATCTGAATATCTGCATATTAGAGTTCCTAATTGCACCCATAGAGCTTGGTCTAAAATTCTCTGAATTAGAGTAAATATGTGTCATGGTTTAACCTCGGTGGGCAGCTCTGCCCCACACAGCCACTCGCTCACTCCCCGCAGGGAGGGAGAGAATCAGAAGGGCAAAAGTTAGAAAACTCATGCATTGAGATAAAGACAGTTTAATAGGTAAAGCAAAAGCCGCGCACACAAGCAAAGCAAAACACGGAATTCATTCCCTRCTTCCCAKCGGCAGGCAGGTGTTCAGCCATCTCCAGGAAAGCAGGGCTCCATCACAYGTAAYRGTTACTKGGGAAGACARATGCCATCGTTCTGAACGKCCCCCCCTTCCTTCTTCTTCCCCCAGCTTTATATGCTGAGCATGGCGTCATATGGTRTGGAATATCCCTTTGGTCAGTTGGGGTCAGCTGTCCCAGCYGTGTCCYCTCCCAGCTTCTTGTGCACCCCCAGCCTGCTCACTGGTGGGGTGGGRTGAGAGGCAGAAAAGGCCTTGACTCTGTGTGAACACTGTTCAGCAATAGCTAAAACATCCCTGTGTTACCAACACTGTTTTCATCTCAGGTCCAAAACATAGCACCATATGAGCTACTGTGAAGAAAATTAACTCTATCCCAGCCAAAACCAGTATAATGTGTTAGTTCAACAAAGTCTAAAAGCCCAGGAAAGTCAATTTCCACTTCCTTGTATTACTGAGAGAGATTTACTGCTGAACAGAGGTACCCAACTCGTATTGCCAATAAAGTAAAATAAACCACAAAAGGATATTTCATTCTGTTTTACAGCAGGGTTCTTGCTCCAAGTCCCCAGCTTGGGCAGTGGTGGCATACTAATGTACAGACCAGCGTTGCTTTCTGATAATAGCAGACAGCTCCGTATTTTAAACTTTCCTCATGAAAGTAAAACGATTTTGGAATGTGGGATTTCAAATAAAATAGTCTTATCCACTATCATGAGGGTGCAAAGGACAATTGTCTCTTGTTACAGCAGTTCTTTTATAGTAGTCAATATAAAACCATAATGTTACAGCTTAAGTGTGGAGAGAAACACTTTGTACAATAAGATCTAGATTATGTTAAAACTTCTTTGCATGAAGTTTTGACTACATGAGAGTTTTCTGACCCTGATTTATTTCTTTCTTGGATTTTTTAACAGTACAAGCTAAAACAGGGTAGGAAGATCTCAAATGAGATTAGGTATAATCCTAGAATTTTCTCAGTGTAGGCAAACATGGGTTCAACTAAGGAAAAAGTGGTCTTTATTGCGGTCCATCTTCTTATATTCAACTTGTTCTGCTCTTCTGTGTCTTTCATAAGACAGAAGAGGGAGGTTACATTAGCAATAAGGCTGAGGATTTTCCTGAACTCCAAAAAAGGAATTGGGACATAGAGCAAATGGAGCAGAAGAGAATGGCTAACAGCTGTGATTTCTTTCTGTTTACGTGGCATATTTCTCCTAGCTAAGGAAACTTGGAGGTGTGATTGTATAAATGCAGAATCATTCTGCCTGTCCTGTTCATTACTTGGTGCCAATGTGCTGTACTTAGTATATTGGGTTACATTTATATCAATTGGTTGCCTGGGCTGATTCATTTTTCAAAAAGTTGGACTTTTTTGATTTTAATAAGCCTCTGTAAAGGATTAATCTTAATCATTTGGGGTAGTAATGGCTGACAGGTAACAGATTGTGTTTGTTTATTTTTTTTTTTTAAAAATAGCTTCAGACTGAAAATAAAAATCTCTCTCAATATATTTGGAAAAGTACGGGCAAGACTAAGCCATGATTCAGAGGAAAGTTCTCTTAAATTAGAACTTTGAGATCRATGTAAATAATGTCATCAGATGGCATAAATGGAAAAAAGAATGGGAGGAGAAAAGCTTCAAAACAGATGCCTGGCAGCAATTTTTCACGGAAACAAAAAATGTGTGGAATGACCTTCYAGACATGATTATGCTATGGAGAGTTAAATATTGGGCTATTCAGGGAAATTAGAAAGCATCCAGGGCCATGTGGGGCACAGTAGGCTTTGAAATGGGGGGAGACATTAAAATATGCTTATTGTCATATGGTTTTGGATATACAGAGATATTAATGCTGAATTTRCTATTGGTTGTACATAGATCATCACAACACACTGTCCATCAGTACCCTCTCCTTAGTGAAACATTGGGRGAACTCGTATGGGTAATTTGTTTAATTTTTGCCTTCTGATTTTTTATCTGCTTATTTATAGGTTTCTTCTGAATTCGCTGCACAGAAGTTACCTGTCCCCGTGGTATTGCTTTAGCATGCCATGGAATCATGATGGTTGTGAAGTCCCTCGCTAGCAGTGGAGAATGAATGTTTACTGTGGCAGAAAGGTGTGTTTAGTTTCTACTACTTACGACTTTCTAGACATGGAGGAATTCCATGTGGAATATTAGTTTGTCTCTTTCCTATCAACTCTTTGATACTTCTTACAGAAAATTTGAAATTTCTTTTAAATCAATAGCAATTATCTTTGCTTAACTGAGACACAATTTACAGCTAGAGCTACAATCTGCAGAAAGCAGTCCTACAAGTAGACTAAGGAAACAGACCTGATTCTTATGTGGAGAACAGTAAACTGCAGTTTGTCTAAATTAGATGTAGAGAGTTTCAGGTTTATATTTTTGTTCCAGTTATAAATATGTCTGAGTAAAGAACACTGTCTCTAGGCAATAATAGCTAACTTGCTGTTGTGCACTTAGGTTGTYGCTCAAGTCAAAAATTGATTGTGAAACTGTACAGTTCATCATAAGTGAATCTATCTTTGAGTAAGTTAGCTTTGACTAAAAAAGTAATCATGGTAGCAGAAAAATGTTGTTCTTTTCTTCTGCAACTTATGTGTGTATATAGTTTGAGCATAAATCCTACAATGATAAAAGTTGGAAAGATTAATTTCTGACCAGGAGATGAAAGATTCTTTTCTCTAAAATAGCATGGTTTTTAGTCAATTTGTGATCTTTAGAGACAAAGCCAGGAGTTTTTTGTGGAGCCACTATTTTAACAGAGTCAATAGTCTGACTAGGGCAACAGTTCTGTATTAATTATACTTCAGTGAGTGAAAATCTATTCAAGTCACTTTTACATACTCGGTTCTAATTGATTTGCTTTTCCACTGTATGTGGCAGATCTGACCTCACAATAACTTGGACACTTCATTTTCATAATCAGAAGGCTGCAAACAATTAAATTCTTTCCAAATGATTTGGTTTAATATAACAATTCTTGGACAAAATTCTATGAAAACTACAAGAATTATGGGACAAAAAGTCCCTTGGAAGGCAGGTACGTCTGGATTGTCTACAAACTACTAAAAAAAAATTAGATCCTCTCAAACATCCTTAACATGTTTTTATATAAACTATATAAAATATGCAGTGCATATGACGGTGTAGCTGTTGCATTATTGACAGTTAGTTGTCCTAACAGACAGATGTGCTGTCATTCAAAATTCATACCAGTAAATCCTGTAAAATATTGCAAACATTAAAATATTTGTTTATTGTCCTACATAAATCATACATCTTGCATGCTGTTATGAATATTCTAAAACTTCACTGTTTTCCATTTTTAATTTTTTTTTTTGTTTTAGAAATAAGAAACAAAAACTAAGTAAACCATTAATGATAACGATTGCATGCGAGCAATTGAAGATGAAATAAAACCAGAATGTTCAGGTATTATCATGAGAAAAGGGAGGGAATAGTAGTCTTTTTGATTGCTATATTGTATAAAAATAATTGGTTCATTATCATAATTACATTCTTGTTCATGATATCAAGGTGGAACGAAATAATAGTAGCAGTATAGGGATGTCATTTTACTGATTCTGGCAGATATTAATTGAGGAAATAAGAGTTTGGTGGTGCTGAAAAGAGACAGGTGAATATCAAACCCAGAGGACCTTCCCTGTATTTCATGTTCTTTACCATCTGTGTTGGGAATTCCRAATTCAGCCATGGTCTGGGAAAGGACGGAAGATTACATCTCCTCCTTTTCCATTTTACTTCTTTAAAAATGCTGTTTTCAAGATAATGTTATAGTGGAATGTATATATTTTTAATTGTAACTTAAAAGTTCAGCTTTTTTAACAGAGAAACATTATGTTCTCTGTTAAATGTTTACCTTTCAAAACGCTGAACTCTGCATTATTTATTCTGGTTCTAACAATTTTTCCTTGGTCATTAAAGAAAGTCATTAATGGTTTCAGCAAATGCATGTTGGCTGTTTCTCTCTCTTACCCTAGAAATCTTTAATAATAAGAGGAACCATTTATTTTGACCTGTTCAGTGGTTAAAAAGAAATAGTTTAAAAGATTTATGCTAGTAGAACATGGAGAGTATAAAATGAGCTTAACATTGGTTCTAAACCCAATAGATGATTAACTGGACAGTGTTAATGGATGTTCAAAGGCATTTTGCTTAGTCCATACTACCAGCTCAACTTAGTAATAGAGAAGACATGATGATAAATGCGTTAAAAGAACTATGTTGAATAAGCAGTGTTGTTATTTTACACAATCCCTGGCAATGGAACAGCATATGAAGTATAAAGCCAAAACTTTACTAGCTGAATAAACACAAGAATGTTTTATTTGGTTTTTATGCAAAACTGTTGTTGTGGCAGTTAGAAAATATTTCTTCCTAAGTTCTCCAACAACTCATTTTGCTTTATCTAATTAAATTTTCTACGCATTAAGTAAACATTCTTGCATATAGGTTTGAAATGACAGTAAGGTTACAAAATCGAGCATGCAGAGTGTGTGTCTTAAATTGCAAAGGTAATGAATTTTTCCTGAGCTTAATTGGCTGCTCTGATTTAGCTAAAACTTTGTAAAAATGTCATCTTGATGGACATACGGAGCTTGAAAACATCATCTGAACATTTGGCAAATGTAAATGTGAGTTTAAAAAGATCTCAGAATTGAAACAGTTTTAGGTTAGCGAGATAAAGATCTGGATCATTCACTGATACATCTGCCCTCAGCAGATCTCTTACAATGAAGGGAGCGCAATGAGAGAGGGCTGGGGGGGCACTGGCTGCCTCGGGTGTCTTCCACTGCTCCCAGCTCTGACCGACACTGGGTCTTAGAAATTTTAGAAATGAGGCCATAACAGTGTGACTAAACACTATAGTCTTAGCCCTTAAAAGATGAAGCAGTGTTTCCTGAAGGTGATCTTTTTTCTGAAAATGAATTGGACATGTTTTATAGTGATTGTAACACATACAGTTTTCCTATGATACGAAAGATTTCATTTTTTCGTTGTGTTGCAGAGCACAATGTCTTAAATAGGGTATGAACAGTACCAGATTTATGAAACTGTTTGAATGTTAGTTATGCTAAATATTTGGTCTTTGACACTGTGAGGTTTTTTTAATTTGTTTTTACCCTGTGAGTGGGTGGTGGTATGTAAATGAAAGGAAAAGAACTGTTTTCTCAGACCACCCAAAGAAAGGTTTAAAAATGACTGAAATAGCTGGACATTTCTGTTAATACATGTGTGTCAGTGCTTGGTTAAAATTATGTCACTTCAACAGATCTACATTTTGAACTGTCAAAAAGAAAGCGTTTGGGTTCCAGCTGGTAATTAACCCCTACCCCCTCCTCCCCAGCCTCGGCTCCTCTGGCAGGGTATGTATTCTAGAGGGAGGACCTAATCTGTCTTTTATCCTCTCTAATTGCCCCTATAATTGAATGTATATGTCTACACCCACCGCAGTGGTTGTGGCTCCATCTTCCACTTCAGGAAGACAGCATTACTGAATCACATCTGCCACAGCTAGCATTAGAACTTCAAGTGTGGAGTGAAAATTCTCTGGGGGAGGGAAAGGAGAAGAAAGGGCATCTTGGGGGTTTATTGTCATATTGCTTTATTTTGCTTTTGCCTTTTTTTTTTAATTTATTTTTATTTTTTTCCAGTTTCCCTTATTTATTCCCTGTGAGCCTGTGGCAGTTGGTTTTGCTCTTGTGCAGATTTGAGTGGCATGACTTTTGGCAATGGGCTGCATCAATTCTCACTGCAAGTATCTGTTTGTTACCTGCCCAGCAGCTAACCCTGCTCTCCAGCTTCTCAGTGAAGAAGAGTATCTTACATCTGCCTGTTAATCAGTGTAATCTGTTACTGGCCTTCTCCCATCAGTCCCATACCTTCACCCTGCTGACTTTTATTCCTGCTTTACCCCTGCCTGTCAGGCACCGTGGGACCTGGGAGCCCTCCCAGCTTCCTATGCATCACATTTATTTTTCAGTAGCTGGGAGGAAGAATTATATAGTGATCCACGGACATCTCTAGGAGATGCATTTAATGGATGGCCAGGCTGTCAAATATTTGAAAGTGATGTAGGAGGAATGTTTCTTGCCACTTTGAATAAGTATCAGAAAGCTGGGATTTACAGTAAGTGTTGAGGTTCTCAACTTGCTTGGGTGGCAGCTGCCTGCCTGGAACCAGAAATTAAACTGTGGCATGGCTGTGCTTGTAAAAATGTCAATATTTGCCTGCTGTGTTGATGACAATTTTTAGTTCTTCTTGTATAATGTTCCCTAATTAACCACTGGCATGTGCCTCTTCATGGGAATTAAACGTTTAATTTTTCAGAAAGAAAGGAAGAAATATTTCTCAGCCAACTGGGAGGAATTGGCAGCTGTGCCCAAACTCTTTGATATTGCTAAATTGGTTATTGAACTGAAATGGAAAGTCAGATTGAGGTTTATAAAAGTTGCATGATAATTTCGTTTCCTTCTTAGTGGTGTGACATGTATGTGATATGCAGCTCTGCTGAATCTTTACTTTGTATTTTATGTGGGTGTGCATAAATATGCTGCTTGAGCTGAGTCACATTTCCTTTGTCCTCACAATCCTTCATGAGCAGTACAATTAAACAGCTCATGAAAAGTGGTATACTAGTAAAAGTTGTTTTAGGACAGTGTTTTAAACAGGTAAAAGGGTGTATCTTAGGCCTATACTGTGGCGACATAAAAAGCTCACACAGAAAACCTAAGTATTATTAAAGGTATACAGCTACTGTAATATGTGTGCTAATTGTATGCTATTCTTACACCCCTTAAGAACTTTTTCCCTATATACACAGCTACTTTGGGTAAGAGGGGAACTTGTAGGATGTTAAGTACTGTCAAATGTGAGTTAATACCTGAATTTTGGCACCAAAACAGGTATAGATCATTAGTCCATGCTGCAACACACTTCTGATGCTTCTAAAATAGTGATTTTTCTGTTTTTTGATAGGTGCCTTACCTTTGCTCCCAAGTGAAAAATAGAGATGGTTGGAAAAGATCTCAGTTGGAATCATTTTCACTAAAAGGAGGAAAGTCTTAATGGGGATGGCAGAAAGCCTGTATAGGGTCGTTCCTGCCAGATACCAGAAAGTATTATAGTGAGATTTTCATGGATAATACATTTACATAAATAGGACATTGTTATAACAGGTACAAAAATAGGACTTTGGAAATCAAGGGAATGGGCAAAAGCAAAACTAGTACTTTGCTTCCTTCAGATCTCAGTCTTCTAATGCATGATAGCCTGTCCCATAAGGGAAGGAGCTTCCGCACCTGGCACTACTGATGCAGCAACCAGAAATCTGGAATTGCCTTTTCAATAATAATGGCTCTTAATGAATAAGTTGGTACTTCTCATTAATCTGTTTCTTACTCTTTATTGTATGCATACTATTTAGAGAACATGCTGACATAATAAGTAACAATTATTTTTCCAGTCTTTGATGGATATGTCATAAACTATCCACACTGGCTGAAAAATAAAGTGCCTTGAAACTCGGAAGTTGTTTCTAAGAATGTGTGATGACTTGCGGACTTTTTAATTAATTAATTGAAATCTTCATCTTTGTTTTCTCAGAAATGTGTCTGGATTAGTTAATGATGTACAACACAGTAAAATAAATTTGTAACTTATATCCTATGTAAAAAGTTTAGACCAAGAATGATTTCTGATTCATTACATTTGCACCACTTTCTATGTTTTGAATAACATTTTCGGATACAAAGTGTCTCCTCAGAAATACCGTAAAATGAGAAAAGCTTAAGGGCAAGTTGTGCCATTGGTGAGTGATGATACCTCTATCTGGCACTTCAGTCAGCTTGAATAATACAAGGTTTATGTGATTTATTACAATGCTGAAATAGTATGTACTAATACAAATGTTTCCACTAAAAAAGAAAAGGAACTTATTAAATGGGAAAGATAATGTTTTATTAATTTTTCTTCTTCGTTTTATATTCTTGTGCCCTGCAGCTCTGGTGCAGCTGCTCTAAGTGCAAATGCAAATACCAACTTGCTTAATGGGGTAATTGAAGACAGTGGAGGAAAGTTATGTAATGGATACTAACTAAGTGTAAAACATACTCAAGCCATACCAAATGATATATTAAACTGTGGAATTGTCTCCTGAGGATGGAAAGACATTGCATACCACTTATTGAATAGTTCTTTTTCTAAAATTGGGTGTGGGAAAAAATGTCCCTTCCTTAGTTCTGCAGATTCTGAATTCTTTTTGATCATTTTACTTGAGTAGGATAATTTAACATTTTCCCCCATTATTAACCCAGCTTCCCTATATAGTTAAAAAACAATGTATTGAAATCCTGGCTAGCAGCTGCATTATCAGGAAGACCATTATGGAAAAACAGTTTTCAGGAAAATTGCTTTGTCTTCAGATTATGTCCAGCTCTGTACAGCTTTGTGTAGTGCCTCCTGAATGTAATTGAGGACAGAATCCAAGGACATGGTGCATTGTATAGTTTAGCGGGAGAAACAAAAGCTGCATGTTTAATATGTTCAGAAATCTGTGATTAGGTAATTAAAGATTTTCATTTTCAAAACTACAAGCTTTTGAAACTGGACTTTATTTGTCTTTTTAAAACTAATATGCAGTATTCTAGGACAGCTTCCAATACACTAGGCTTCTCAAATCTTTCCAGTGGTGCGATATTTGGGCTACTCGCTAGAATTGTTTTCATTTAGTAACAAAGTGTAAAATTCAAGTGTAATTAGCAGTATGACCATAGTGATAAGGTTATAAATATATAGAATTCAGTACACATTTGAAAGGAGATTTCTTTACATTTAAGCTGGCTTTGCTCCTAAGAGAAATGTATATGGGACAAACTCATGCATGTTTTAAATGAATTAAATAAAAGTTTGGAGAAAATGTACAGTAGTTTAAACACTGTGTAAAATTTTCTTTTAGTGATGAAGTGGTAGATTGTGGTGCTGGACATTTTGGAAGGTGTGCTCTGATGGCATATGACACCTTTTTGCAGCTCATACCAGATCATTTTAGGTAGGATCCAGCTTGTTTTAGTCCTGAACTACCAATGCTAGTGTCACTCACAGTCTTCCTTCTCCTTCAAATCCTCAATCCTACCTCTTTTTTAAGTTTTTCTTTTCTGATTCCTTACATAACATCCTAATCTACAAATTTATTTCCATTCCCTGCCATCATGTGCCCTTATGAGACAGCGTTGGGAACACGGGCCGGCTGCTCCAGGTCTGCCTTGCAGTGAGAAGAGTAATTGCCAGCAATGTCCATCCTTGGCTGTTGTAGTGATGCTTCTTGTGCTGGCAGGATCGCACCTGCGTAATTAGTCTCACACGCAAGGCGGAGTGTAATTGGTGTAATGAAATCTTTCACCAGTGCTCTCCAATTACTGTCTCTGTTGGGAATTGCATGACTTGTGATTCTTAAACCTTTATTATAATTCCGAGTGTTCTTTTCTTGTTTTGAGTAGGTCAAGAGATATAGCTCTGGTGCCAGACAATCTCTACTTGCTAAACTTCAAACTATTCTAGCTTGAAAGAATATCATGATAGACCTTCTTAGGGAATTCATTGTCAGTTGTTTATTTTTTAAATTGTGGGTGTTGTGAGGTTTTTTGGGGTTTTGTTTGTTTGTTTGTTTGAACTAACTTCTTGTTATTCACCACTCCATAAAAAGAATCCAGGCAAAACAAACCCAAAATCATTACCTCAAGCATCACCCTGAAGAATATGTTTGGTTGTAGAATAGCTAGATTAAATTAGTAATAATCAACTAAAATATGGTCTTCAACGGAAATTGTTAGTATCAAGCACAGGCATTACTCCCATAAACTATATGTTTAAGGCTAAAATTTTAAGTGCAAAGCCTTCTGTATACATTACAGAAACATTCCAAAAGCCATCCTTTTATTTTTATGGAATCTCTAATAATTTTATTTTGTTACTCTAGGAAACATAGAGTTGTGGTTTTCTCTTTCTTTTGGAGAGTGGGGTTGGTAGGAGGGTGCAAACAGTTGTTAGGGTTTTTTCAGTACTGATGCACTTCTCACTCTGTTATGTTTCATGTGTATTTCTTCCCTATCTCATGGGAAATCTTATGTTGTTTTTGTCTGTTCTCTTTCATGAACACAGAAGGTAAGTCTTCATTTCTTTAAAAAAAAMCAAAAAACCAACAAAAAAAAGTCTGTCGCAGATCTTTTATTTTGGAAGTATTTCTTGCTTACCTAAGCTTATTTATTGAACTGGTTCCTCCGTTACAACATAATTGCTAGTTAAGATGTTAAATGAATCTTAAGTGATGCGGTTCACTGTCCCCACTTGACAATTTTGCTAGGTTTACTTGTTTACTTATTTTCTTCTGCATTTATCTTCTGGAGTTTGGCTCAGGGGTTCTTCATGAGTGGAACTAAACTTGTTCTGAAAATCTGTTATAAAAATATTATTTCTGATGTATAAAATCTCATCTCATAGAAGACTGCAAGATACCTCCAGTCTAACAGTAGTGACTCACAAAGACGTGTGCTATTGTTAATTCAGAGTAATGAACTACGTGTACACCTCCTCTGGTATTATTTCAGCTGGACACACTTGTAAAACTATGTCACACTGTGATTACATTAAAGTTACATCGTATTGCATGCATGTCCAAAATCTGGTTGGTACATATACTTTTGTTTAATGTATAGATATTTAATGAGTACTTAATTGTGACCATTTTTAGTCATGTATAGCATTAGATACTGTAGTTGAAATATTCCAACAGTGGATTTTTTGTCTCCTGTCCTTTTTCATTAGTATTTTTTTACCCTTAGGCCTTTGCAGAGCTGAGTTGCTCTTTGACAGTGTGGAGGCAGGGGTTACTGTGTACCTGGAGCTAGCGCTTGTCCTGGGCTGCAACAAGGCATGTGCTTCCCCTGCGGTCCGCGGGTGCTGCTCACGCCACCGCCGTGTCTTGAGCACTGGTGGGTCCTAGCAACACCTGCCTCTACGTTGGCTGGTTCTTCGTAGTATGCTCTTCCTAAGACCCTTCTGAATCCTACTGTAAAAAAAATTACACAAGAATATTGTCAGTTTGAGTCTACCATATTGAAGACTTAGAGGTTTGAGTTTTTAAATTCTTTTAGTGTTTCTACCTCGTCTCTGAAATCTACATGCTTCTCCACAGGATTGACTGCTAACACTCTAAAACTTAAAGCAATTTCAACTCTATCAGTCTTCAAATTAACTTGGAATATGATGTCTTTTTTTTCCTCCACAAAGCTGAAGTATCTTCAATGTTTTTAATGTGTCCTCTCACTATCACAGCTAAACACATATGAAAAAGCCAAACGTTGTACAGGATAACAGTTGAATGCTTATAATAATAACAATAAAAAGAAATAATAAGTTTTTGCTTGATAGGGCATATTTTTCCATCAAAGTATATTGACTGACACTTCCTGTGTACCTCATCTTTAATTCTTTATTTTAAATATGTTGTGTATACCCTCTAAAGTATTTTGAGGATAGCTGATAAAGATGAGTATAGAAACAGCCAGGCTTTGATAAGACACTTGATGAAGTCCCTGGTGAAATTCTTAATAGAAGTCTAGCATCCCACATTAGCAATAAAAATATGAAGACAAATCCATCAACTGGATTAAAAAGCTGTTAACGGTCACACTGCAAAAAGAAATAACTGGGATCATTACTGAATTGTGTTGTTTCTGTTGAAACACCCCTGCTTTAGGAAACACTGATATTTTGTATTTTACACAGTAGCCTGACTTTAAGTTTCAAAATCAGTGCCCATGAAACTTGCAGTTGATAACTTGTTTTTTAGAGTTGCAGAACAGAGTAGTCTTGGGAATAATCTGGACTGGTTGGTAATATGGATTTATGCAGGCAAAGTATGACTCGGTCAAACCACAGTCAAAATGAGGCATCTAGAAACAAGAAGGGCAGGCCATGTTTTCAGAAAGATCCTGGATCCTTGACTGGGGAAAGCACCAACTCTAGAGAGGGCTTAGGGATTCAGAGCAGACAAAGAAACTCCTCATGGGCTCCCAGTTTGATAGAGATTAGTTCAGTCTCTGGCTGTGAAATAGTGCAGGAAAGACTAAAAGTCAGTATTTAGTAGAAAGGCTAAAAGACTTGTTCTTTAATCTGTGAAACTGATACTGGAAGAGTTCTTAGTGATTGATGTCGATAGTTTAAAAGGGTGCAGAAGAGCTGGAGAAGGTGTAGAAAAATGTCACATAAATATTGCTTGAGGAAACTTTGCAAAAAACCCTGTTTATTTTATCGACAACAATCTTAAGTATTACTAGGTATAAGATGCATAAATCCCTTCAGAGGGGGAATAAATATTGGGTGCTAAAAGTATTCCGTTAAAGTAGATGTGTTTCTGAAAAAGACACATTAAAGAATGGATCGCGTTTAGTGATTTGGAAATATTTGGGGGAGTTTAAGGTTCAGTAATAACCCAGCAAAATCTTCTGTCCCTGTGAACCCTAGGAACCTGTGAAACTCTAGGGAAACTGATATTTTGTGTATAGTCAGAGATGCTGTGTGAGGAGTACAAGTATCCCATTATAGTCCACCTCTGTTGTGGTGGACACAGATGAGCAAGGTTGAGATTCCATAATGCTGGCATCTCTTCACTTTGAGGTGTTTGATTTTTTAGTTATTTAAATAATAATTATTTCAATATTATTATTGTCTTTTGAAGTAGTTGTTGTTTGGGGTTTTTTTTGGGGGGTGGGAGTGTTGTATAAAAGTTATAGGCCAGTTTTTGGTCCATCACTGACAAATATCTTGCCATATCCACTTAGGCTATGGTCATCAGGGAGAACTTAAAGTATGGTGATAGACACTTCAATTAACATAGTAAAAATCACTGCCTTGCTGGATGCTAATATACACGTATGTAGCCAAGCCCCAAGCTCTCGAATCTGAGTTCCAGCCTAGCTTCGGAGCGGGTTTGCTTGGTTGTGGCACCCGTGTTTGTCGGGCTGCAGGGCTGCTGCATCAGAGCATCCTGGAATGGGGATGGGGAGCCTGGACCTATTTTCAGTTCATTTGTTTCAGCCCATAGTTGAAGATAGCTGCGCTACCACTGGTAGAGGGCTAGATAGCAAACGAGCTGTTTCAGCAGCATTTTATTCTTATTAGCAGGTTGTAGAGGCTATTCTGTTCTTTGCCTACCCAAATCTCTACATTTGTGTGTCATACTGGAAGCATAGAAAAGGTTCAAGATGACCTGTGTTGGAAACTATTATATGTTTATGGTCCAAGTTTTGTAAATATTTCCCAGTCCAAAGAAATAATTGGCTGGAAGGGAAGCATGTGAGAAGCATAAGAACAGGGAATAGACTGGTTTATGAACGGAAGTGTTAAAGAACTTTAATTGCCATATAAATAAATTTCAATTTTTTTTTTTTTTTAATTCTTGCAGAAGGAAGGAACATACTCCAAATCTGGAAGCCGGAGAACATGGGCTTAATCTAATTTAGGTATCTGTAGTTGAGTAGGCAACATGACATCTCTTCTATATTCAAAGAGCGTTCTGATATTTTAGGGCAGGATTCATCTGACTGGTTTTAGATATACACTTCCAGGCAAGATAAATTGTATCTTATTGACTAGATCTTTATTGACTATAATGAAGTATAGCTGAAATGTAGATAACAACAATGGGCACTGATGAATCCTATTCAAGATATGTACTGGAGAACTCCCACAGGCAGTGCGATATTGCACATTTCCATCAAAATACATGTACTTTCTGAAATAGTTGAGAGAAAATTATACCCATTCTTCCCAGCAGAGCAACAGGAAAGTTCAAGCACTTGATTAATGGAGAAAAAAAAAAAAAAAAGAAATGTATTGTGTGGTTGACTGATATACGCTGAAAAGTGCTGTTTATCTTTGAACTCTCGGATTGCAGGTCAGACTGGATTGTGTAACTTTTCCTTTGTTTCAGAAAATTCTGTGCAGATGTGATTGAACAGATACGTGCAAGAAAGATTTCTTTCAGACAAAAACCGATCAGACTCCTCCAGCTGTTGCCTATCCTGGATACAACGAATACAGGCTTGGGAGGTGACCCCAGCCCTCATAAATTGCACTAACCTTTAGCTGGTATTTTGGAGCAAGGGGAGAAAAGTTTGGATGAGTGGTTCTGACCCATTTTCCTCAACTTTCTSCCCTTAAGAATGCCAAGTACTTTACTCAAATTTGCTTTTTGTATTTGTTCATGTACCTTTCTACACAGATGTTGAGGCTTATTTATGTACTTCAGAGAAATAATTTTACAGGAAGTATGAATATTTTTAAGTGATTGCCAACATACCCAGAGTAAATGAGACATTGTTCTTTTCACTTTTGTTGTTAAAGTTGCTCGATAAACTAGTTAACTTGTGAAAGCACTTTTTTGTTTCCTTTTTCATTTTAACATAGCTTGGGTATTGACATTTGGTGAATTTCTTTTTTTTAAATGAAAATATTGAGATCTTTTGTATGGCTTGAAGTGTTAATGCCATGTATATGCAATAGAGCTTTGGTGACTTAGTGAAAGTAAGTGATGGGATGCTGGTAACTGCCAGAAGCACTGTGTTTTTACATCAACTGGGAAGTAAACTTCTGTATCTTTTAAAACTTGTAAGTTTAACTTGACTAAGTTTTAGTTTGTTAGCTAAAATAAGTCAACAAATTTATTTTGAATTTAAGAGAAATTGTAAAAATGCATGGAGGAAAGTCTTACAATGGCCTTCTCATTTAGTCTTGGAACAAGGAGAGGAATTTTTTTCTTATTTATAGTCATATTGAAGTATTGAAGTGTCTGTGTCCTTTCTAATTTTGTGGAGTATGTAATTGTTGATAAAGTTCAAAATGTAGGACTGAAGCAGTTGAGGCAATATTTATTCATTTAAAATACAAGACATAACATTGATGGACTCGTTAGGGATGTGAATGTTTGTCTTAATGTGTGATGATTCCACCTGTGGAGAGTCCGTTTTAATATCTTCTGGGCACTGGTAATTGTAAAATGTCCATGCCAGACAGCAAAACAGAGAACTTTAAAATTCAAGGATAACAATTTCTGTTGTTTTCTACTCTTTTGCCGAATAGAAGAAAAGAATGTAAGCCCCAAGTGATCAGGCACGAATTGAATCAGGTGGGTTACCTCTGTGTCCTTGAAGTACTCATTTTAACATCTTGAGCTACTTTGTTGTTGTGTGAGATGTAATAATTGATTTAACATTTTAGATATGTTTTTAGAGTTATGTCAGAGAGTAAAGGAAACTTCTTCAGTGCTGTGTCATGGTATGTATTTTAAATAGTGTCTCCTGATCCATGGAAAGTCCATGGAAATTCTGTTTTGAAAACTAACTAACATTGATAGCACTTCTTGTTACTGAATCAGCTCATGTTTGTATTCAGAACAGTAATTGGGAGAAAAAAAAAAATTATCTTTTCTTTGGAAATTAAAGTGCTCAAATGCTGTAGTATAATGTGGTTTCTTAGTTATTCTGGTCCCAGTTTTATACAGTTTCTGTTGCAATTTGCAAAGCCAAACACTTATTCCAGACTTTGCAAGAGTGCTGAGTTCCTGAAACTTTGCTTGCTGTGAATGCTGGAAAGGCACGTATATGCACAGAACATGATTTGAGACTAGATTTGCATGCCTAAATGTTGCACCATTGGATCTATTTAATCTCCCATTACAAATGAATAGCTGTCCTGCCATTAAAAGGAATGTGTCGTGTCATGTACTTTGGCAAGAATTTCCATCCTATCCGCAGCAGGAAGTTTGCAGGGGGCGAAGCGTTTGGTAGTGCAACCAGAGCTGCCAGGTGCTTTGTGCTTCCTGGGACATGACTGCACTTGGCAGCTCCGAGACACCCAGCTGAGATGGCCTATGTTCAGCTGGGCTGAGGGAATGGCCTGCAGCTGCGTTCTCTCACTGCTGGGAATATTCTGTCTTGCTGTAGAGATCTGCTCCTGGAGCAGTACTGGCCTCAGGTGTTCACCAAAGGGCGCTGTCTGGTGGTATCATATGCCCCGTCACCCTCAGACACTGACACGCATCCTAAAAGCCATCACAAGTAGCCCGCTTCCTCCCCAATGCATCCCTCAGTGCCCAGGCCACCGCAGCTCCCACTGTGCCACCGSCCTTCCTCACAAATCATCATCTGAAAGTTGTGCTTTTAAGCACTGTATTTATAAACACACATGTAAAGTCATTAAATATGCATAAGATAACTCTAAGTTTTTTGTAAACAGCTGGAATTGGTAATGAATTAAGAAAATTGGGGTGAAAGCTCAATAGATGTGGAGAATATGTTTTTGCAAGGATTTAACTCAAAACTTTTAACTGAAAAACTCAAGGAAKTGTAAACAAACAAACGAAAAGATTTCTGTAGAATTTTTATTGTATAATCTGATTTAGCATCTTCATGTTACATCTATAACATGCTCTAAATTATTTTTGTGAGCTTCATTTTTTTGTTTTGCTGGTTTTTGGTATAAGGCAGCTACATAGTGAAGGACAAGCGAGCAATAATTTCCAGCTTTCATCTGTCTTCATACATTAGCAGTGGTTGAGAATGCCACTTCCCAGCATGCTTTTTAGAAGGATCTCGTTTCAGATAATGTTTCTTTTTATTGGTTCTTCAGGGATTAGCCTTGGCTTCTGTATCTGCCAACTGAGAAGCTTACATATAGCAAACATGCATTTATATATAATTTTCAGTGGAATAATCAGGAAACTTAAATAAATAAAGAAATACATCCCCTCGCAATACAAGGTGGATTAAAAAAAGCCTTTAACTATAGGGAAAGCTGTTGTACAAAATTAGTCTGTAATTAATCTCAGATGACTCTTGTACAGCTAAATTTTTTTTTTGTCTTGAAGTCTACTATATGCATATAAACATATATATATATTTAATTTAAGCATTGAATTCTTTTATTTTTGCTTCCTTTGATAATACTTAGTGGCTTCTTCTTATTGTAGTTCACACATTAGCTTCATCTTTTTTTTCTGTTTTCCTGCATGAAACAAGATCATGTGCAGAGTATGATAACTAAATCTTGATGAGAAGCATGTCCATGGGTGCTAATAATGAAATGAAATCTTTCTTATTTTCAGTATATAGTTTACTTGGACTATAAATTAATTAAAGCACTATGTAATTCTGTGGGACTTCTGGTTTTTAGATGACAAATCCATCTCAGTATCTTTTTTATTTGTATTCTGTGTACAGTTACTGCACGACTTGGTGCTCATCTCTATTTTTTCTGTGACAGAATCATAGAAGCCAGAACTACAAATACACGTTCCATCACTAGCAAGAAATATCTTTATGGAGTTTGATTTCTTTTTAGTGTTTTTTCCCCCAGTAGCTCTTATAGTAAATTGTCTGATAATATGTTCTTTTTTTACTTTTTATCAGTAATTTGAAGTGTCAGTCTGTCTTTCAGGATTAGGACACGTGTTCCATTAACTTTCATGTGTCCCTAGCAGTCTTGATAATGGAATTGCAGATATTGAAATAACAATGAGAGATAAGTGTGAGAACTCTCCAAGAATATCTTGCACTAACATAATGCCATACTTGAACAGTCTTATATTTTTCTGGCACTGTAAACTTAAAAAAAAAAAGTCTTGGTAGAATGATGGATTTATATGATTCCATTCTAATTTACATGTGYTTTTATGTATTAATGGAACTGTTTATAGGTTATAGAGGTAAGTCATAACTTAAAGTTACAATATTACTACTTCTAATTCTAAGGAGTTAATAAGAGTTGTAAGCAGTCAATAGAGCCATGTTTTTGCAGTCATTTATAGCTTAGAACTCTCACATTTTATATAACAAACACTTGCCTAAAATACCTCTAGCGACCTTGATTGGGAGATTTTGCAACAGTGAATTTGGATTTATTCCCAACTCTATTATTACTCTGAAAACAGTAGAAGCTACTCACATATGAATTTCTTAAACTGTAACCTAGTTTCAAATTACTGAAGACTGAAAGATTACTAATATTATTTCTCTATGTGTGGTCAGCATTCTTGAGATGTTTTGTAGAATAATTAGAAATCTTGGGTTTACCAGCAAGGTGTCTGTAAATTATACAGCTATCCTCAGTAAATCTAAACTATAATGTAGTGCAAAATCATGGATTCTGAGGAGCAACACTGACTGGTGCAAACCATCTGTCTTTTCTTTGAAGTCCCATCTTTTAACAACTACATAGATTCTGTAGCAAGATGTAGAAAAACAATAATTAAAAAAAAAAAGGAAAGAAAAAGCTTAAGTCCTATTTTGAGAATTCAGTTATTCCTGTAGAAACCTAAAGCTAAGTTTACTGTTGGTGAACAAGTCTGTGCAAGCTTGTCCCACAACTGTAAACACTAGTAGTCTGCACAGTGCAGCAATGGAGGCTTTCTGGTCTTCAAAATATTCACTGAAAATATATTAAAGTACTTTTCAAGCTTAAGAGTTGTCATTTATTCTGTACTGAGAGAACAGGTGGTGAATGAGTGCAGCCTTGTGGAAGGTTTCTGGTGTTGGAAATACCTATAAGAGTCATTTATGAGTATTGTAAAGATGTACATCTCTGTTCAACAAGAGTCACTGAAGAAGAACCTGGGCTAAATGATAGAACAATTAGTGTTAAGGGAAGAAAAATCTGCAGACAGAAAACACAGCATTTGAACAAGTGGGCCAGTGCTTTGTTCTAAAATTAAATAAATGCATAAAAAAGTCAAGCTTTGGACAACCTTTTTTTTTTTTTTTTTTTTTGCTACAAAAGATGTTAAAAACCTGAGCTTCCACAAGGCAGTTTGGACAAGCTAGCTGTTGATTTTGCAAACATAGTTTATAGCTGCTGATCATCAATGAACTACAGGTTTAAAAGTTGGTCCAAAAGTAAATCTTGGAGAATCTTGAGAATTGGATTTCAGAAAGAAAATATCTGATGTGTATTCAGACTAATCTTGCTAATAATTGAATATTCTTTTGATCCTCAGAGTACATTGTAATAACTCAGTAAATTTTAAAATTCTGTGATGACAAGTATGAAGCGGCCAACTAAAAATACCACCCTCTTTAGTCAAAATAACTAAGAATAACCAATACTGTGAGGTACTTATGAGGTGTTCCACAAAAATAAGGTTGTTTCAACCATCGTTTTGGTCAGTTTTTCCTCATCGTCTTTTTCGTTTTAGAAGATCTATTATTCTTGGTAAAAATCAGTTYTAGAGTCTTGTCAAACTGATCAAGATTGAAATATGATGGTAGATCAGTTCAGTTTAGTACAACACAGCTTTTCTGTTGTGGACTGCATGTGTTCATAGTTACTTGAGCTTGCTGGGTACTAGAGCCAATATCTAAGCAGTCTACTTAAATGCACAATGTTCACCTCAATTTGGAGAAAATAGGTCAAATTCTGATGTTCACTGTGACTTCTTTTAAATAAGCATTCTGTCTTCCTGCTGCAGACAAACTGATGCATCAGACAAATCTGGCTTGGAAATATTTCAGGTTCATAATCTTTGCTAATGTCGGGAGAACAGCTTCAGCTTCAAGCTTATTGTAAAAGGTGAAAAATGTGTTTTGTGCATTTCTCTAGTGTTACATTAAATGGAAAAAGTGTTTTGCTCTGCTTTRCATTAGAAAAAGTAATATGCTTATTAAGTTCTGTTGTTTATTACTCTAGGAGTTCAGGTTTGCCCATTACATGCAGAAATGACTCCACTTATTTGGATGCGATATGTGAATACCTATCAACTTAATCATATGCATGTTTTTGTGCACTCATCTGGTTTTGTAGGGTTTTGAAAATTAGGGCCAGATGGGTCAGATTGCTGTCAGGGTAATATAACCCTTCACTTCCCCAATGGCATAGGTAAGGTAAAAAGTTGTCCTTAGCTGGAGAGTACTGTAAAGGTATATATGTACATGTTGTGAAGTCCTGCTTCGTAAAGCCAGGTGCAACTACTCTATATATTCAACCCGGTGTTAGTGTAATAGCAAATGGAAAGCAGAAGGTAGAAGCTAGAGCAGTCCTACAGTAACCCAGTCTGCACATCACATCGGTCTGAATGATCTCGGAGGTCTTCTCTCGGTGTGGCCAGAACTGCTCTGCTTATTTATAAAAGGGCATACCTTTGTGGCTCCACTATTGAAGAAATATACAGTCAGCTCTAATGAAAACTATTGGTCTCAGAAGTTTCACKGAGTGACTGAGTGCTACTCGTAAAAGCACTTCATGTCAGAATACGAAAATATTTTTTGTTTGTGCTGAAAATAATTGTATTCCAGATGTTTTATATACATTCCAAACATTATACTTACTTTTGTGTACTGAAAATAGCTGTTTGACAACATATTTTGTAGATAAATACATAGTAAACCTTACTTTTCTTTCCCCCATAGTGTATGACAGATGGAGTAAATGGGGCTGTAACTCCCCTGGGTTTTTAAAAATGCGCTGCCTTAGTTCAGAAGCTGTGGCTGCATCATTGCCTCACTACTAAAACTGTCTGACTCAGTCTGGCATACTGGATGCAAAGCCCTGCTAGATTAAACTGATAGCTTTGCTTAAAATCTCTTTATGGATTGTTAATCACCAAAACAGAGACTATAACATATTGCAAATATTTACTGGACTGCAAGTGCTATTGTGCCTGGATAATCTGGTAGATTTGAAAGGCAACAGTGAGCAGCTATTCTGAATCAGGTAGAATGTAGAAGTAGTAACTGTGACAAGAGTTTTGACTTATCTAATTAAAATGCTTGTCTTTCAACCTGGAAGAAGTCTCTCTTGTTGGAGTTCAAGGAAAGATTTCAGGATTTACTCTTAAAATGATCATTTTTAAATGACAGGAAAGATGATTGAGGTGAATAAAAGCTTTGTCTAGAAATACTTTTTATGTGTTGAATTTCCTTTTTTATGTATGATGTATGTTGGAACCCAGAATACAGTTGGAATTCACAAAAATCTGCCTGCTTGTACATTCACCCCCCTTCCTTATTTTTTTTTTTTTTTTTTTTTTTTTTTTTCCCCCCCCCCCCCCCCCCCCCCCTTTTTTTTTTTTTACAGAGTGCTTTTTTTCCCCCCTTAATTGTGGTTTGGTGTTTTGTTACTCACATAAGTTGATGTAATAAAATTTAAGTAACCTTTCTTTTAATTCAGTTGAGGAGTTTGTTTCCTGCCAAAGGATTTGTTTTGAAAACATGGGTCTTCCCCTCTCCTCACCCAATGACAAATATATAGAGGAAGTTAATGTGCTAATCTTCTTGGAAARCATATTTAAGAGGAAATGGGGGCTATATTTAAAGCAGAAAAGGAAAGTGTTAATTGTAACAGGATGTTGATGAACATAATTACCATACAGAATTAACTTATCATTGTATAAACTAAATTATATCAAGGAGGTATCTAAATAGAAGAAATGCAAATTGTGACATATAGTAAGATATGTGTTTTGCTAATATAACTCATAGGTTGTATGAATGTATTGTGTTAGTTCGATAGTGTCTGAATCCTAATGTTGACAGAAATGTCTTGAAACTTTTCCCTTCTTTTGTAAAGTTTAACATGCACAAAAAACCCACTTCTGTTTCTATATTTGAAATTATTTAATTTAGCTAAAGGATTTTCTATGTCCAAAATCCTGTAGCACAGCCACAGAAGTCCCAGTGGATAGCAATCTAATGGGCAGAGATGAGGAAGACAGCAGTTGAGGGATGCTAGCAAGATGAGGATAGTTCTCATTTCAACCATGTGGCTAAGTGATCTTTACTTAAAGGGATGTCAAGTGTATTCTTTGACCCCATATGAATGGAGTGCTCTTGCAACTTAGCTCCTCTGTGCCCTTTCACAGTATGAAAATTTCTGTCTGACTTTATGAATTTTGAAATATTTTCATTTCCTCAGTTTTCCTCACATGTTTATTAGACTTCCACTATGGCTAGGATAGCAATTTGGAATCAAGCACAAAATAAAAAGATATTTTATGAAGCTATCATTAATATAAAACTGTGTGRTAAAGCAGTATCTTCTCTAGAGTTAACGATAAGGTCCAGCCTCTCCAACACACTGCATGCTCAGTTGTCATCTGACGGAGAGTTGCAGGATTGCTGATGCACCATCCCATTTCCAGGCATCCTCCCACTGCCCCTAGATGGGGGTCCTGTGCAGCACCCCACAGTCTTGCCTGGTGCTGAGCCCCTTCAGCTCATGCATCGTCCTACAAGCCAAGGCAGCCCAGCACCCTCAGAACTGGGCTGAGTGTCATTCCTTTGCACTGTTTAACAGAGTGGTTAAAACTTACTGTTGCAAACTTATTTTTGTGGCTTTTCTGTTTTGGATAGCACAAGCATAGGCCTTGCACTTTTCCTGTGCTGATTTCCTGATGCAGATTCTGTGCCAGCTCCCACTAACATCAGCACTGGGGCTATTCCAGTAATTGTTTTGGATGGAGAGCATAGGAGGAGCCCTCAATTAAGCTCATTTTCAGCAGATTAACCATTTATTTGCTGGTCCCTCTTCTAATTGCATTTTGTTTACATGACCTGAAGTTATGGTGTCATTACAATAAAGATATGAAATTTAGATATTACAAAATTACTTTGATCTTTGCTAAATAAATAAGATGCAGTGTAATGGTGGCAGACATACTCCTAGAAATTTGAGCTTCCAGATTTCTGTGGCTACCTGTCCTACTTTGTACTTGTAGTTGAAGATGTATGTTTTTAATAAACTGTCAGTTAGATCAAGGTCTGAAGGTCCGGAAGCAATTTCCTTTTGGAGCCTTTGTTTTCATTTTTTTTAACCTTTGTTAATGGACTATCAGGTATAGTTGGATTAATAGCTAAAGGACGTGCAAATGTAATCTTCAGTTATCTAGTAATCTAGATAACTAAATCTAGATTAATCTAGATAATCTAGACTGTAATCTAGTATTGGTTATTTTATTGCCACTGTGGCCAGAGTGGATGAAAGTGAGAAACAGATAAGTCTTTTGCCTGTGGAACAAGTGAGATCCTGAGGATTTATCAGAATAGAGCTCATTATTTGGTTATCTTCATGGGTGAAGATTCAGAGGCTGAGCTGAATTTTACAACTAATCCTTGGAGAGCCTGTTTGAAGTGGGAAGGGTTCAACAAAGAGGTTGAATTTGCCTCAAAATGTGCTTCTTAACATAGTGAAACTGCATTCTGCCACTTTTAAACTAAAGGCACATCTGGAATGTGAATTTTATGAAACTCAAGGTTTTTTTCAATGACTTCAAAATTTTAATTAACACTTTAATTTTTATGAATTGAGTGATTTAAATGTTCCTTTACAGATTTAAAATTATAGAATTGTATGATAATGAGAGGATTGATAAGTGTTTCTTAGGTAAAAGTTATAATTCCGGTACTGTACTTCACATATTTTAGTTTGCTCCAGTATGAATTTATGTATATATTAATCTTTGAGGTATTTCTTCCAAAATAGATTTGCTTTCTGGCTGTAGCTGCCCTTACAATATCAGATATGTCATTTCTCATTCAACATCTGATAATATTATACATGTTTGGGAGCTTTAATGTAATGCTCGGCTTTTTTAAAAAGAAGAGCAATACAATGATTGTTCTCCAACTCTGTAGAAAAAAACAGTGTGCTTTGTGAATCTCCTTTTAAACATTATCCCAGCCATATTTGCTCAAATCTGTTGTTGCTTATTGTTATAGTAACATAAGTTTTATGCATGTTTAGAAGGAAGACAATAAGTGCCTATTCTGCAGTTTTAAGTAGAAAATTTGCTCTGAGCCTATTATTGTTACTGTCTGTTGAGCTAGACAGTAGTCAGCATCAATGCTAGTTCCACTACACAAGTTCTTTTTAAGGTAACATATACATTCATGAATTCTAAGACACGTTGTCTTGTTCTCTATCAATAGTACCACTGAATCAGAAGAAATAATAATAGATCATAGTTGCAAGTATAAATTGTGTGGGCCAAAACAATCCTCAGTATTGTTCCACTCACTTTGATGAAAAAAAATGTATGTTTTTACAAAAGTTTATCATTAAGCAAATGTCACTATTTGGAGCAATCAAGACAAATAAAAATAAGATAACAGTGCACTGTGTCAAACACGTGATCGTTAACTTAAGTTGTTTCATTTAGCATTTCATCCCTAGAGTGGGGCTTATATTAGCCCCATTACTATTACAGGCTTTATCATACATCAATCAGCCACTTGTAACATGGCCTTTTTTAGGTAACTACAAAACCAAATACCTTTCTGTTTTCTTTTTCCTTTTTTTAGTGTTAGTTAATTGTTTCAAATATGGAAAAAACACAGTTTTAAATGGGTAGGAGAGCAGCAGATTGGACCAAACCTGGAGAGTGGGAATGTGAACAATGGAGGCATGTTTTCATTAGATTAGAAATACTATTCTTTGGAACTCAAGGTGCAAATTATGCTGTGCCATAATGTTCTTTTCAAACACACAAGATAAAATTTGCATATCTAAATTGGATCAGCTTGAATGGGTTTCCCTGCTGTCTCATCCCCTCAGCTGCAATCTTTCTGAAATGGCCTGCAGGTGGATCCAAATAGTAATTTTTAAGCCTATATTTAAGAGCATCTCTAAAATAAATATTTTTCTTTTAGTTTTATATTGATTTCTTGCAGTGAACATCGGCAAAAATTCTCCTATGCCTCATCTGAGTGTAATCTACATGATAATTGGAGGTTTAAATTTAATTCTCTTTACATTTACACTGACTTTAAGAATAACAATTTCAACTGCTCAATAAAATCACAATTGTTTCATAGTGTTAAAATAGCATTAGTTTTGGGTTTGGNTTTTTTTTTTTTTTTAATGAAACATCTTAGAAGTATGTGTAATTTCTTTATGATAAATGGGAAAAATTTTGCCATCCAAAGAGGGTCGGGGGAAGACCCTGCAAACAATCTTGTTCTACACTTCTGGTTTTTTTTTTTTCTGTTTTTAAAGGTAAACTTACTGATACTGTACTGATTCAGATTTCTCTTCTCCCTTTCTATAAACTCCTTTCTTACAACTTTGTTAATATTTTGTTACATTCATCTTGATGGAAGTGTATAGATTTTTTTTTTTCCCCATTAAAACCATTATATTCTTAATAGATTTTTCTCAAGTATGATTTTAGTTCATTTCAACCATCTGCTCAATTTAATTTTGTGTTCATTTAGTAGTATGACTTCTTCTGACTTAACGAAGAGAAACAGCAAAAGAAATACTTTAACTTCTGAGGACAGCAGGTCTACAGTTCAAAGATGATGTTTTAATTCCTGTAAAATAGAATTAAAAAGTTCTAAAAGGGGAGTATTTTTACACTGTCTCTGCATAGATATACTTTGATGTATGTAAAAAAGTGTAGCACAGTCTTAGACTATAATGGTTTCTGTATGTGACTCTAAAAAACAAGGTATGGATGACCTCAAGTTTATGCCAGTTCATCTATGTTTTACTAGCTATGCATGTATTTTAACAGTGCAAAATTTTTATGTAAGAATAAGGAGTATGCTGTAAAGAAAGTCCTCACGCTCTGCTTAGTGAACAAATAGAAGCAGGAAAGCGTTTCACGTCAACGGAGCTTCGCAAGACCCTGTCCAAGGTGCTGAGGGTTAGAACTCGTCTTGACGTTGTGAGACGGTATTGCACCTGCTACGGAAGGCTATCTCGGGGTGTTTGAGCTGTAGTCTTCTGTAAATCATTGCGCTTATTACAAGATTATGTTCTGGGTGGGTTTGGGGTTTTGGTGCTTTTTCTTTTGGTTTGGTTGGGTTGATTTTTTTTTGGTGTTGTTTTGAGTGGTTTGTTTTTTTTTTTTTTGTCGTTGGTGGTTTTTTTGGGTGGTGCCATCTGGTATATGTAGAATATTAGTGTGTTATAGAAAAGTGAAATTTGGTTTGGTAGTTTTATGTAGGGATGGTTAAAACTCAACATTAGCAACTATTTATCAGTTTACCTACTGGCCTTAACTCAGGCTGGTGTTTCTGTTCCTTTATCTAGAAGATTTGAAGGCTCTATTAAGTTCTATATATAGTTCTGATTTACGTATTGATGGAGTTCATTTCTCTTGTTCTTGCCAAAGTAATTTGAAATTTTATGACAATAAGCTAGGAATACTGCTGTATCCCATAACGATGATACTCTTATATATCAGTCAGAAAACAAAATTCTTCCTAATTAGTATTTCTGGATGCAATATTAACATTACATGGTTTTTTGAAGATCACAATAACTGTCTTCTTCCATCTGAGTGATATTCAAGGAGGTGTGATTGACCTAGAGTCCAATGACTATGTCTAACGCATGGAGCCTACTCTTTTCTATTACCACAGCAAGAGATTAATAATACTACTTCTGCAAAAACACCTTAAATATCGGGGGGGGGGGGGGGGGGGGGGGGGGGGGGTGGCGGCGGTAAGGAATAAGAGGTATATTTTGGTGGTTGTTCTTTGGCTGTAGGATTAGTTCTCCTGCTTTAGGCTTTTAGGGAATACAGTAAGGTCTAAATGCTATTTTTATTATGGAGAACATAAAATGCCAGCATTTTGGGAGAAGATTCTGACTATGTTGTGATGGGGAGAGGGGGAGTTGAACGCTAGACAATGYGGTGCTGTTGTGCTCAATTTATTAGTGGGCCAAGCAAGGAAGGATGGATTGTGTCAGGGAAAGCTTCTCACACAGGCAAACACACACATACACATCTCGAAAGTTAACTGACACGTGCCCCAGTTAGCATGGCAGTGGTTTGGCACAGCTGAGCCGGGGCAGGGGAAGAATGAAGCACTCACTCTGACCGGTCCCAGTGTCAGGCTTTGGGCAATGGATTGGTGACAGCCCGCACCACTCCCACCTTGGGCACTCTGCTTCTGCAAGGTATTGGGCCCCTGTGTAACCCATGTTCCCCCACCATCTCTATTAGTGTGTGTGTGGGGGTTAGCCAGACAGCCACAGACCACCAGTCGAATCAGCCCACAATGGTATCGGGGTGCACCTTTACAGACGTTTCAGGTGTTCTTCTCCTGCCACTTGTGGATCCATGGCCTGTACCAATGTTCATAATATTTTAACATAAGTGCACATTTCCAGACGTCACATCATGGATACTATGTTGTAATTCTGAAAATAGATGGATAGAATAATTTTGTGTGAGAGTGTAACTGTTCAGCTTTGTTTATATGATACCTATATATGTTAAGATAATATGTTTGTCAAACTGTAGGTGTGGTGTTGGCTTTTTATGGGAAGTCTTAGGCAAAAAATCATCATAGTTTAATAATTTGTAATGAAATTCCATGCTATTGCCTTTCTGGTTAACCCATAGTCTTTTAAACTGCATTTACTGTTTATAATAATGCCAAAGTGTTTCAGTATAGCAGACATAACATTTGTGCTAAGTGTCCTTTCTCATCTTCTTTTAGATCTGTTGAAAGTATTTACCATCAGATAGAACATGGATTATTAGTTCATTAGGGAAATAAGGGTACAGAAAAGTTAATAAAAAATGAAACAGTTGCTTTTCTGCAAGACAAGAAATACCTTGAAAGCTTACCAATGATCTTTGTTAAAAAGCAGTGTGTGTGCTTTGCAAAGAAATCATTTGTTCTGCCATAGTGAAGCTAATTATTCTCAACACACACTAGTTATGTCAAATTGCAAAACAAACATCAGACTTTGTATGTTGTAGGAATTAAAACACCATCAGCTGAGCTAATGAAGAGCATACAATGAATATGATCTCATTTTTGCAATGCAGTTAAAGTGAAAGCCGTTTAAAGAACGGTTGCAAAAATCATAATTTAGGGGGAAAAACAAACAATAAAGCAAATGTTTACTATCTAATTTAATTACTTTCTGCTTAGAGGTATGCATTAGGTTTATTTATTGTTTGATTTCAAATTCTTTCTTTTAATGGTTTAGGAATACAGTGGCTAATGGTCCATTCTGAAATCAAATGAATACAATCTTCTGTATTCCATTATACAAAGCCAAAGAAACTCATTTGGCATTGTTTCATTATGATATCATCTGAAGATCACTACTTGAAATTGCAGGTTAACATAAGGGTGCGAATGTGAAAGAGAATATGAAACACAGAAGAGAAAGAAAATTCTTGCACTTCTTTTCAAATGGGGAAAAAAAATGAGACTGGGTTTCTGAATTATGTTCTGAAGATGTGAATGCAATGAAAATGCCATTCCCTATTCATATTTTAATTATTTTTCTTTTGTAGAATTGCTTACAAAGAGAGCACTACAGAAAATCTTTTCTGTAACAGATGATTTCCTTTAAACTTTCCTAATCCTTGGTGAAAATAAAAAGTTCTGTCCTGGCCAAAGACAACAGCAATTTTCTTTTTGCATACATATAAGAGAGATAGGAAGAATGATCTTCCTCCTTTCCTCCAAAGATCCAAGATATGTGGTTCTTCCCTTTGTCAAAACTATGTATGCACCTAGAAAACTTAGGATATGAAGTCAGAAGTCTTGACTCTAATGGAGGCTGGGAACCCTCAGTGCACTTCACCAGTTCCTTCGGAAATGAAAATTAAATCTTGGGAGCTTAGAAGAAGCCCTGCCAAACTGCCTATACCAAAATCAAGAATGATTTTTTATTAGAAATCATTGTAGTCAAATAACTCAATATAGTTAAGCCTTACATTAAAAAAAGTCTGATTCACAAGGTCGGCAATCAAGCAAGTATTTTGTTGGCTGCCAGTCAACCAGTTATTGACAGAGAAAAGGGATTTGGTGTAGGCATATGCTTGTTTAAAGTGTTTGACATAATGAAGGGAGTTCTTTTCTGAATCCTATCAGTGTAATACTTTGCTATGGCAACCTTGTAACTTTACAGGAGATTAATTTATTGAATTGTACCCTACTTGAGCCTAAGAGAGGTACAATGTGCCCTGCTATTCAGCAAGTTTCAGTATTTAGGATGTATTCAAAGACCATATAATATTTAAACTCCTCCTTTAGATAAGTGCATGTGCTACAATAAGATATGGGCAAACTTCTACATATGTTATGGTTATGACTGTATATCTGTAGGAAGAAGGAAGAACTGAAAAGATCTGGGGATTTAACATGCAATTATCCTCCAAGGTCTCCAAAGCAGGTTGCTTATAATGGTTTTCTAGTAGCTTTGGGAGGAAGCAGGATATATTTTTTGTTTTCTTCATCTTTCTTCATGTAAAATTCTGAATTATTTGGTTTTGTAGTTGATATAAAAATTACTAAAAAATAGCTTTTGTTAATATTGAAAATACCTCCTAGTGTCAATATGTGTGATGGAGACATTAATGTTCGAGCGTATGTAGAAGTGTCTGCAGGCAACGGATGGAGTTTGGCCTACTGGTGAGAGTATTTTAGCCACATAATTTACAAATATATTACAAAAATTGCCATTTTCCTTTCACTGTGTGGATATCTCAGAAGAATAAGCTTCTACTTAGGCACAGATATATCAGCCAGACAACTAAAGTTAGGTGTGTTGTATTTGTATTTATATCTGGGTGCTAAGAGAATTTAAGCTAACATAAATTGTGTTGATATTTTGTTTGTAAAAGTGATAAATTCAATACGTATATTAAAAAAGCATTAAGATGAAAGAATCATAAATTATTTTTTATCCTATTGATACACCTAGGAAACAGGTTCTTATGTAAAGTTTGACTTCTGCTTTATGCATGACATGCCTTTTTTTGCACTGTAAAACATGTTCATCTCTTTACCTCAACTCAGATTGTTATTTTACTTGAACTCGTTGTCATTCAAACATTGCTGTTGCAGTTTCAAAGTCATGCTTCATTTTTTTAGTGCTCCCCACCCCACTTTAATCTGTGTRGATTAAATTTCCTTGTCCCAGGGAAATCATGCTCCACTCATCTAGCTGGATGGTAACAACTGAACTCAATGCTGATCTAGAGACAACTCCTTTGCAGGTTTCTATACTATTTCAATAATAGTGCAATCACTGAGAAAATCCCTTCTTCTTTTAATCTCCTCCATGTAGTTTCTTCCTTCAGTGAGCAGTATATCAAAGTAAGTTGTCATATATTCTGCAGAGAGTATATAGATGCAACTGTCGGTTATTTAGACCAAGGTTAGTTTTGAGTCTCATGGGGAAAACTTGTGGAAGTACTAGAGCTGCCACTAACAGTTAATTGGAAAGCTTTTTCTCTCATTTTCAGATATGCAAGTATAATAGCAATTGGAGAAAACTGGTAATAATGTCTTTTGTCACCATAGGGAAGAACAATGGTGCCAATTTAATGAAATTTTTTCCTGTCCTGAAAGTGTCACATCACCTTAAGCTTGGTTTGATGCCCCTAGTGAAGCTCTAATTTTAATGCTAACGCTGATAATTTAGAGAAGATTTTTCAGTAGCACACAGAATGTGTTAAGTGCAGTGTGATCCGTATGCAGAAAATCCAATTATATGTGGTTGTGATGTCACCTATCTCAGTGCATAGATTTGGCTACTTGCTTTCTTTTTGCCACAGAAATATTGCTGCAATGGAGTGTAGGAGAGGATGGTGCCGCAACAGCAGAGGAGGAAGAAAAGTCAGCACTTAAGAGAATGGGTGGTTTTGTTAACACAGCTCAGCGTTTTGGAACTAGTTGTCCATGTGGTTTGAAATGGTATCATACATTCATTAATATAGGCTTAGAATTCATTAATTTTATTGCCTTCCTTATTTAGATTTAGTTTTTACATTGTGGTTTGCTACAGTTGACTTCAATGAGAGTGACTTATAATTTTCAACAGGAAGATTGATCAGTAGGAATAGATTTCCCTTCCACCCCCCAGTTAAGGCACCTACCATATAATGAAAGTATGACAGATGGAACACACTTGTGAATCTTTCATATAAAATTAGAGAGCGAAGGATTTATTTTCAGATAATATCTTCTGTGCTGTAACTTTAATTATAACCTAAGATTCTGCAAAATATGATTATTAATGATATAATGTAGTTCTATCTTAGGGCTTGATTAGATAGCAAATCACAGTTGAACCTTGATCATTAGTTTAATGTGGTTTAAATCTCACCTCATCTTACCCCATGTCAGAATGGTGTGAAATCCTTTAATCAGTTTCCTGAAGTTATACTCCTCTTGTTTATTGATCTGTTGAAGTCAGCACAAAACACACAGCTGTACTTTTGGCCAGCTAAGTTAGGACTCTTAAGAAGTTAACAAATCATTAGAAGCTATTTCCAACTATATTGTATTTGTCACTACTACTGAGCCTATCCATTTCTGGAAACCATTAAATGTATTGGTTAAGTGAAAAAAAACCCAATGAAACAACAACTCACTAAAGAAAGCAGCCTTGTTTAATTTTCTTATTAATTTGTATTACTTAACTAATTTGAGAATTGATAACAGAATGTTTGAGTGATTTATGGCTTGAAAAAGGAGACCAACATTTCCCTCCTTGAAAATGGAAATTGGCTTGTCAGACCTTTAGATGAAGAATGATCAATCAATAGGATTTTAATAAGGAGAAGGTTTAAAATTGACTGAAGGTGGCTTTTGTTTAAAGGTGATTTGGTATGTGCAAATTACTAAGCTCTCCCTGGAGAGGACTTTCAAAGAAGGCAATAATGGGCACTGATTTTCTTTGTTTATTCCATTTTCTTTCTGTTCCCCTTGCCAGGGATTTCAGTACTTACCTCTCCATTGTGTCTTTGAAATCTCCCTGCCTGCTTTTCAGGTCCTGTGAATTATTCTACTTATTTGCATTTACAGCTATCAGTTTTAACTGTTATTTTTCTCCAGTGAGCATGTGGTCTGGATAAACTTATTTATTTTCAGCATAAGTTCACTGTTCCCATTGATTTTAGAAACACAAATTTCAAAAGTATATGCACATATTAGAGGAACAGAGTTGACTTGGAAAGTCCCATTAAAATCCTGCCTTTTGGTTTCCTGTCAGAAAATCTAGTATAATGGGCTTGGTGATAGAAAACTGGTTCTACCGGCAATTATGGTCACCTTGGTTGGTTTGTTTTCTCCATTAGTGAAATCTGTATTGGGCTTTCTGAAAGTGAGGTAACCAAAGTTAGATAAAAAAGCTCCATTCTTTGTGCAATCCTAACCACATAGATATACAAGCTGTAGATAYGTGCCAAGTGTGTTAAAAGAGTAAACAGTAAAGAGCACACCCACACAAATTCTGGTTGTCACTACTTCCTCACAGTATTTTTTTCCCCACTTAGGTTTCTTATCCTGATTTCAGTCTGTTTTCTTAGCTCTTCCTATCATTTACTCTTTCCCATGCTTTCTATCCTAGTGACTTAGAGGCTGGCTTTATGTTCCAGTCTCACTTTTGTACTCAATCTTAGGGTTTTTTCCCCTCAGCACCCTCTAAGCAAGTGCTGGTACCACAATTTCAGAAGGGGTTCTAATTGTGTGCAGACTTCTTTTCGGAGGTTATAATGAGAAAAGCACACTGATCGCTCCCAACAGAAGCAAAGTTCAAGTTTCTTCCCCAAAGTAGAGGTTACCAAAAGCTTTTAACTGAAAAATTCACCACTTTCCTCAGGCACATAATTTTTCCTTTTTTATTAAYATAAAAAAGTAATGATTGTCTCTCTTCTTCATTGAAATGGCTGGGACCAGGATGGAGATAATGTTAATGTGTTTTTCTCTTTCTTGTCTTTGGCTTTATCTATAAAGTTACTATGAAACTGCAAATCTGGAAGTCTTAAGAAACCAAAAAGTATAATTGAATATAAATAGTCAGAGTAGTGATGCAGACCTCGCTACAAACCCTAACTGTAATTAGTATTTTGCTTGTGAATTTTGTGTGTGAYTAGAATTATGCTGTATGTGTAGTCTCTGCAAGAGAAATTTCAAATACAAGGACTTACTCCATCGGCTTCTGAATATGTGAACATGCTCAAAATCTCTTTGGGCAAGGTGGTGTATCAACGCTGTTGGCTTTCCAATGAAATACGCATACTGTATTTTCCTGCTATATAGCAAGTTCCACCAGAGGCTACTGAACAGATCTCTGAATTGCTGAGAAAAGGTTGAGAGCTTGAATTCTCAATAGAGATGACAATTCCTGATAGGGAACTATCATCACAGACACTTTTGCAGCCAGTTCTGATCTTTGGAAAGGTTCTGCTTCATGCAGTTGGCTGTTGAAGCCAATGTAATCTGGGCAGAAAGGACAATGTTCATTCACAGAGTTTAAAGCCAGAAGGTAGAATTAGATGATTTAATCTGACCTTCTGCAGTTATGGGCTGCTATGTTKCACAAAGGTATTGATCTATTTAGCCCAGTAGCCTTTCCATGGTTAAAATGTATCGTCAAGTCAAAACTAACATTTTTCTGGAAGACAGACAAAGATAGCAAATACATTGTTTCACCAGGTAGCTTGATCCAAAGCTGGGTAGCTTCCCTGATAAATTAGTTGATTTCTTCTTGARTTCCTCTAGCTTTATCTTCCAGCAAGCAGTTCTTGATATACCTCCTGGTGGTACGTTAACATGCCCTTCTTACAAAGAATACTTCCTTTCCGTGAATGTTCCATGCCGGGGATGTTGATTGTTACCTACCGAAGGGATCTACAAAAAATGTAACAGTCAGGTGTTAAACCAAACTGAGAGAACTACTGAAATACAGCAGTACAGATTAAAAAAAA